>VMKM01001312.1:0-155962 GCA_008360985.2 Macquaria ambigua | reverse complement strand
CTGTGGTCGCTTCTGTTTTAAGGTAATGGCTATTCCCAATTAACTGTAGCCTTATTCACTGTTAGCACTGTATTGTATGTGATGTGTGTTGATGAGGACTGAATCCCTTGTAGGCAGCTTGGCTACGTGTTTTTAGCTGCGACCAGCAGCTCTATAGCTCGCTCTGTCGGTCGGTTGGTCCACAAACATTTCCCGTGGTAGCAGCTATTGCGAATTTGTGCTTGTTGATTTAATGCTCATACATTTGTGTGTTCATACTAGGCTGTTTTGCTATTTGACCTATCCGTGTCTTATTTGTGCTGATAAACTATAGAATATAGGCTAGTACATAACTCTGCACAGTATACTGTGCCCTGCTTTAGTTGGCCGTGTTGTATCATACTGTGATGTTTGGTTTAGATACCCGTGTGCAGGTTTGATGTGGTCATTAACTGATACTATTATATATCGGATGTGCTGACTACATGCTTGCAGCTATGAATGTTTCTTTGCAAAAAGAGTTACAGTCAGTCCTATCTTTGAGGCACGCGCAAGCCCCCCCCCCCCATAAAAAATTGAGCTCCCCCGAAAGCCATGGTATAGTTCGCACACTGAGTCTGACTAAAGCTGCACTCCATCTTTAACCTGTCTTTCCTCTCCTATACCTTTATTTAGCCATCAGTCATCCAGGCAGGGGGTGCTGAGCATGCACGCTCCTTTTCAGAAACACCCTGCTTCATATTCATCCACTTAACGCACATTCACACCTGAGCTGTGGCCCACTTCCAAACTATACATACCAACTCTAACAGGGTTCTGAAAAGCCTGCAACTAATGATTAATGTTATTGTTGATTTATCTGTTTTTTTTATTATTAATTGAGTAATATTTTACTCGTAAAATACCTATTTGCAATTTCCCAGAGCCCCAAATATATATAAAATGAGAAATGTTGAAAATTATTAAATGATTAAATTTGCTTGGTTCTTGTCGACAACACTAAAGACTGCTGGAGCTCCATGAGCATTTTGTAAAATGGAAAAAATAAAGGATTAAAGGCAAGCCTGTGTACCATCTGAATGAAGAAAAAGGACATTCATTCTCACATAAATGTAAAATTTATAAGCATTAAAACGCATTCATCATCAAATCAGTGCCATCGGGTGTTTTGCCGTGACTTGCTCCAGTAAGACCAATGACTAACGTTAGCTGATGTTAGCTAGATATTGCTCTAGTCACTATCAACTCAGTCACTGACTGTTATACTGTGTTTTAGCAGATAAACATAAACACGCCATACCTCACCACAGAACATACTTGTTGTTTCCTGCTTTTTGTCCTTAGGTTGCCTATGACAACACCAATAAAGCAACTGATTCAACAGAATCTTTCCCAGAGCTAGATGAGAAGATCAATACCACTCTCATGTCTGTGTGTTATGTATGGAGCTGGCGACAAGAGGACCCTTAGCTTAGCATAGATTTTAAAGACGCAGGGGAAGCAGCTAGCTTGACTTTCTCCAAAATAAAAATGTCACCTAACACCTTTAAAGCTTACTAACTAACATGTTGTATCCAGATTGTTTAATCTGTACACAAACGAAAATGTAAAAACTGCAATTTTTGATTTTAGGGGGATTATGTTTTAGCTAGGCTTGTATTTTTTAGCTAGCCTCGTGGCTCTTGCTCTGTACTTAACGCAGAGACATGAGGCTGTTTTCACATCACACTCGGAAAGTAATTCCCAAAATGTTGAACCATTATTTTAAAATCTACGGACAAACATTTTGCTGTCTTTTTGTTAAGTTGGCAGTAGTTTTCAGAAGTGCAGTTTGATTGACATTTGTTTATAGAAATTCACATCTTGTATAATTTCCTGTTAGTAAAAAATGGTACAATGTAAATTATTAATTTCTACATTTTTTTACTGTTATATTTAGTATGAATTGGAGCCAGAGCTCTGGTATCTGCTCAGTACAACCAGCCTCTATTGTTCAGGTGCCAACGAGCATTAATCAGAAGCACCTTGGCAGTGGAGAGCTGCATTACTCACCTTTCTCTGTCAGATGTTCTCCTTGTGGTCACAATAATGCTTGTCCAACCTGCTCAGGATATGTGTGCCCCGAGTGCGTCACAATATAGATCACCAGTGTTGTGGGTTATTGTGCAGATGAGGGCGCAGGTTAGTGGAGTACAGATCACAAAGGCTGGGAGTGGCTGCAGCTAAGTAAAATTTATATTGCAAGGCCACAACATACAATAGAGGTTATGTGGCGACGTCACTTTTGTTTATGTGATATAACCCGTCTTAAAGCCACACTTAAAAAACAAACCCACTATAGCTGTGATACTCGGAGGAAGACAAACTAATATCTTGAATACATGAAGCGCATTGGAATAGAAATGATCTGTACAATGCACCAGATATGTAGCTCAACATGCCTTGTTTAGTTTTAAAGCAGAATTTGTCAAAATCACAAGAACTTCAGAGGATATTCTGACCTGTCTGTGAACAGGTTTGTGAACAATATTTTTGATTTGATTACATGTTTCATTCAGAAAACTGCGTGCTTGGTTAGCTAATGTTACACAGCACCAGAACATTGCTTCACATTGCTTCTCATCTCTTTATCCTTTGGCAGTCTCTAAAAGCTTTCTGATTCAATTTGTGCAGATTCAGGTTCATATATATACAAATCATGCCCTCATTTTTATAGATTCTGCTGCACAATATATGTATATATAAGTTTTATTATTTTGCACACAATTTTTATTAATCTCTCTCTTTAATTAACACTTGGCAGCTTGTTTTTTGCCACTGTTTTTTGTACTGATTTCTGACCTTTAGGTTATCAGATTTTGGATTTTTTTTCTTTTGCTCTTTTGCATTGGATTGTCTGTTTGGTTTCTACCAATTTTCTCCCAACATTTCACAACAATACTTGCCATACAGGGCGTTATTGTTAGAGAGACACAGCTGACAAAGATATCAAGAGCTCAAGAGCTCCTCCATCATCAGTATTCAGACCGGATAATCCGTCAGTTCTAAAACATCACATCTCAGACATGCAGAGGTTTTATCACAGTTTCTGTTTCCTTTGCATACAAGGAAATCCATTTTTAAATACAGTTTTCCCCTACAGGGCTGCCGCTAGTCGGCTTTATCTGAGACAAAACATTAAGAACATGATCCTAATGTTGGCGCGGAGCCACACGTTGGGTTGGAGCCAATGCGTCGGGGCACATTTTGGCTCATTCGTCCAGTAGATTAATAATCGTTGTTTAACCAGTCTCCTCTTCTTCACCTGCACCTCCTATTCATGACTGAAGTGGACTTAAGAGGTAAAATCAATAACACTGTGAGTATGTGTCAGCTGGGGGTCACCTGCAGCTTGTGTGTGTCTGCATGTAGTGTGGCTCTGAATCATGCAAGCACACACTCGCACTCAAACACACATCAATCCACCAATCCGCCTCCCCTCCCAGCATTCAAGGTGTGCCAGAACGATCAG
This sequence comes from Macquaria ambigua, assembly GCA_008360985.2. Lineage (NCBI taxonomy): Eukaryota > Metazoa > Chordata > Actinopteri > Centrarchiformes > Percichthyidae > Macquaria > Macquaria ambigua. The sequence goes on along the minus strand of VMKM01001312.1, from coordinate 152,472 downwards.
CAGAGAAGAACTGCAGCAACACGCGTGGGAGACAGCAGAAGAAGAAGAAGCTCATTGTGCAGCCACGCCTTCTGGCGAAGGGACAGAGTGAGATAACCACAGATATCAATCATGCCCCGGCTCAGCTGCTGGCTGCCGGGTCTGCACCGACATTCCCCGGCAGGTGTGAAATACCAGCAGTGAGAAATAATTAACAGAGCAGCGAAGCGCGGTAACCTCTGATGGGTTTTCTGCACATGGAGCAGTGGTGTTTTCAAGACTCTATGTCCACTGGCTAGTTTAGTTATGCTGACTTTAGTTTAGTTTAGCTTGGAATTTCTTAAATAAGCACTGACTAATCTCTGATCCTTGCTGACCTTCTCCATCAGGTGAAAGGCAGACGTCTTGAACCTGAAGTATAGAGTGACTAATTGCCCCTTTAAAGCTGAACCCTTACATGTACGACCACAGCTACTGTTTGTATTTGTTGTACATGGTTCCATATACGACCACCTGTTATGTCACCTGATGAAAACTAAGCTATCTCCATGACAACTGAGCAAACTCCATCTGCTAAGGCAGACCATGAGATGAGGTTGAAAGCTTTGGTAAAAAGCTGTTAAAGGCGCCCTGTGACGTTTTCTTGTAAACAAACAAAAATGATGTTTACATTCAGTGTTTCTCACAAAAAAACAAGACCTCAAGGTGTATCCTTGAGGTCCAACAAACGTGTCAAATGCATTTTCTTCCTCTTGACATATTCAAAAAGCAGATTTTTATTTGTTTGCATATTTTAAATCCTGCATTGTGTACATCCATGTTTGCTTGCTAGCAGTCTTCTTCTTCACTGTCTTTGTTGGCACATTGCAACGCTGCTTTGTGCGTTCCCGCCATCAACTGTTGGTCAGCAGATAACGTGAAACCGACTGCAGGAATGTGGCTCGTGCACATTCATGATTCAAACAAAATGTAAAAAATTGCTCCCTAGTGCAAGTGTTGGTCCAAAACTCCACAGGGTTCCTTTTAGTGATATAAGTTAAGATTTTTTTGTCAAACTACTGTTTCCAAGGTCAAGAATGATTTTTCAAGCTAAACTCTCATTTGCTCTAAATACAATTTTGTAGACACAAATGACATCCTCCATATTGTCAAAATGTTAATTTAAGAAAAGGCCTTTTTGGTAACTTAACAGCAGCACATTCGGTGTTAACATGTCAGAAAGCTGTTGGATCATTTCATATTTTGACTGATACTGTTCTGTAGATCTAATTTGTCCATTATTACAAATCACTTACACACAAGCACATTTAGAGCAGGTATGTGCGTGCATGATGCATTTCTATGCATACATGGCACTAAGGTTGCAGAGTTTTGGTATAAACTTGGTTTGTGTTAAAATGTTAAATAAACCTGAGTCAAGCTAAAAAAGCAAATTATCGTTCAGGTTTTTGAAATTGATCCAGGATTAAAAGCACCTTTCTTACAGAACTACAATAACAGATTTGTGTGTGCAGTCAATCACATTTTTAAGACATGTTTTTATGAGTGGATGGACGTCTTATTTTTGGAAGAAAGTCCAGCCCACTGGATCAGATTTTGTACCTTGTTTTATTAAGCAGGTTGGAATGCGAGTGTGAAAATGAATGAGAGGGGTGTTGGCTGACAGTTGGGTGCATTAGGGCCTCTCAGGTGAGCAAATCCCATCACACATCACATATTTTTAATTGCATCTGTAAATCCTGGTATCCCAAAACCCCTTTACGCCCACTTTGAGCACTAATCAAAGCCACATTAGACAGAAAACACTTAAATAAAATGCTTGCTGTTAAGAGAGCTGACATTGGTAATTACATATTTTGCAAGTCTGTGCCTGTTGCACTTAAAAGCGATGGGAGGCCAAGTCCTTCGGCAGTGGCTGTTCACTTTCTTTTAAATCACAAACAATACAACACTACAGAAGGGCAGTGAAACTGCACGTCACCGCCACTAATATACACACCCAGACAACACCCTGTAAGCCACACATACCCACGTCTCTTGGCTGCAAACGCCTGCGACGACTAATTTCTCTGGGAGTATTTCAAGAAGCCACATTTGTTGCTTGCACATGCATGTGGGTTGGCAGCAGCAGCAGCAGAGGCTCTTCAAATATCTGGTTCCACCGGTGAGCTATTATTGACTTCAAATGCTCAAGAGCCTTCAGGTCATCAGAAATCAATCGAACTGCTGTTCGTATTTGTTGTCGGCAGGCAAACGATCTCATAAACGTGACAATCTTTGTTTCTGTACTCAAAGCTAAGATTATTGGGGTGGGTAATTAGAGCTCACTTTCATGACTTGAACACATTTAATTGCCAAAACAAAGAAGTGGGGGAAGGGAAAATGTTTAATTCATAAAGCATATATTGGCATTTATAGACAAACGATATGGAGCAAATATTGCTCTAGAGGAACTGTGCCTTCCTGGTGCTCTACAGCTTCAGATCTTCCCCATCTTCGTCGGCCCGGAGCTGTAGCTGCATGTATGCCTCTCCCAGACCCTCGCAGTGACTAATTACTCTGCACTTTCGTTGCCATCCTTAATTAGAGGCACTAATGTTTGTATATGACTCCAGCAGCTGAGGATCTCCCAGTCAGCCATGGCTGCTCCTGGTGAGGAGGCATATTGCTTCCAACCACAAAGTTAATAATGCAGGATGGTGCCGGCAGCCAATTTCAGAGGCATGTGTTGAACTGATGACCTGCTGTTCAAAAGAAATACGGTGAGGTCACGGAGAGAGTGAAATGAAAAAACAAGTGTGAGTGTTCCTGGATCTAATATTGGAACGTATAGAAGATTTCTGGTGATGTTTAGCAACTGTTGTCCACTTAAGATCCTGACAGAAAATTTTGATGGGCTGCTTCAATGTAAACACGAATGCTCCTCACCTTGTTACAGTTACACAGAGGAGGTTTGCAGCAATTCATCTTAGGTGATAGGTAGCATATTGGGAAGATTGTGCAGAAAGTATGAATGTGAATGTGTAAAACTGAATGAATGTGAAGAAGATGTGTATGGAATACAGAATGCATTGCTTTGAAAACATTTATTAATATACTGTAGCGTGAAATACAACCTAAAGTGTTAAAACTTTCATGATAACTTGTTTAAATAAATTGTTTAAATAATACTGTATGTGACAAAATGAATGTTTCAAAGCCTGAAATCTGTCCAGGCCCACGGCAGTTATATGCATATTTATGACCATGGCTCCTTCTCAGGTCAAATAAAAGGCAAATAATATGTACATGCTAATTTGTCTTCCTCTGGAGATGAGCATAAGTTGCTTTAAATTCATGATAAATGTCACATTTATTATCGTAAATGTTAGCAATGCTGTAAATCTTGAATCTTTTTTAAAAACTTTTTATGAATTGCCTTAAAAAAATAACACCTGATTGCTATTTAGATCTTTTAATCTGTATGATTTTTCTATTCAACCGACCAAGGCCTTTCGCTGTCAATGGTATGATTCATATGAGCAAAACCAATTTCATGAATAATAATAATAATCATTATAATAATAATTTCTGAATGTAAAGTTGCTGTATTTGCTGTGGACGGGCCAGAATGGAAGGACATACTTACACAAAGAAGAAGGAGCACATGTGTAAGAGAAAGAAAAAAGATGTTTGCATTTCATAAAGAGAGACTCACAAGTGCTCAAGAAAAAAACGCTGACTTTGAACTCATGTCTTCAAACGCAGATTTTATCACCTCACATTTTGACGTGCAGGCTTGACATGTCAATTGTTCAGAAAATGAATACACGGCAGCTCCCATGTTTCACTCTTTTGCTAATGTACTTGTTACATTCATATTTCTGAGCAGAACGGGGAAACACGCTGCCATTACCTTAGAGGAAAGACATGAAAAAAAAAATCTTTCAAAAAGCTGCAGCTCAAACTGGGACAGTGAGGAACTACTCCAAATCAAACAGTCCTTATTTCTCTGACCCACATTAAACAAAGGCCTGAACACTTACGAAGGGGGACATTTTTCAGTCCTAACTTGGGCCAGTTTTCAAGATAGATGACTTGACACTTTCAATAAGCAACCAATTTGTCTGCAGCTGGTGTTGTCACTGTGTAGTTTACAGTACGGATCAGTAATGAATCCCGCTCTTAGGCTACATCAGATAATATTCAGCGCCCGTGTTGCAGAACACTGTTTTTCCTCCTGAGAAGCTTTAGATTATGAACAAAGTCTTAGCGACTGAAGGCTTCCTGAAGGTTTAAACTTTAAGCAGAGAAGACAGACAGACTCTCTGTAGCTTTTGTGCAAACTCAGCTTTGATAAATGGCAGAGTTGCAGTGCTCTGTAGACATCCTCATTATATAACTCACTTGCAATATACCGGAACGCTTTCCAAGACTGGAGTTATTTTTGTGCGTTGCAAACTAAAAGGAGAGTGTCACTGTTTTTCATAATTTGTCATTATTGATCAGGCTGAGCACATAACTGTTAGCTTTAGTGGCAGTCCAGTGGGCATCGTGTATGTTTTCACCTGTCACTGGTCTGACTACTTTTTGCCAACATCCAACTGCATGTCAGATCCTCTGCTTTCTTGTCTTGGCCCTTTGGATTTGTTTGCCTGATTTAACATACATGCATACGGCCACCTGTAAACCCGTTTTTTGAAATTTGCCTCTTCATCTGTTCCTGAGCCTGATTCTGAGCCTGGACCTCTCTCTTTGTCTTAGCCTAAGTCTGAAGCTGTATCTTTCTCTGAGCTTCGGCTTTAACCCGTTACTCTGATTGAACCTGAGCCTGAACCTGTCTCTTAGACTGAACCCGAAGCTTTCTCCCTGTCTGAAACTGATCAAGCCTCTCTGTGTGAGCCTAAGCCTAATCCTGTATCTCTTCTCTAAGCCTAAACCAAAGCCTGTCTTTCTGACCTAAGCCTGAGGCTGAAACTGTCTCTCTGTCTGAGCCTGAACCTATCTCTCCTGCCTAGGCTTGAGCCTAAACCCAACTCTCTGTCTGAGCCTGAGCCTGTCTTTCTCTCTCTACCTGAGCCGGAATTTTTCTCTCTCTATAAGCCTTAACCTAAACCTGTCTTTCCGTTTTAACTTGAACCTAAACTTGTCTTCCTGTCTGAGCCTAAACCTGTTTTTGTGTATTCATTAATTCCCTTTAATTACGTTGAAATCTGGATTTCATTTACATATAACGGAAACATCCCAGTGTTTGCATTTTTTGTAATTTTGCACAGTAGATAACATTTCTATCTATCTCTGTGAAATAAACACAGTGTAAGATCACATTTCCTCTAACAATGGTTGGATTTAGCCACTTGTACTCCTGTTTCCTGTGTTTAAACTCAGTGAGAACTATCAGTGAAATTGTGTTATGCATAATCATATATGATGGGAAATCATAAATGATGGATGTTAATAATGCAGATCCAGTAACATCCCCACATGCATTCAGACACGTAGACAGCTAAACAGACACAGGTAGGGAGAAATGTTGGCAAGCGCGGCGTCAGGTAGGCAGAGACAGATGAGCAGAGAGACAGGCAGACAGTTATTACTCTTACAGCACTAGTGATCAACAGTAATTATCTTTTCTGACCAGGGGAAGGCTGTCTTTTAATGCCTCCCTCGCCACTGACAGCTCATTAATCTCCAGCAGCTGAGCAGAGAGAGCCGAGCTGCCAAGCACTAGAGCACAAACCTGTTCCGACAACCTAGATACATACCTGAGAGATGACAAAAATAAAATCACTCAACCCTGTTACCTAAAGAGGCTCGTCTGCATAGGATCCTGTTCACATATATAACTTTATCAGATCAGACAAGTCTCAGATTTACAGCAGAGCAAGTGATGGGATTGAATCAGTCGCTAACATTATGCTTCCGTCTGCTTTTGGCAAGAGAAGGTATTTTGAGATGTTGTGGGAGTATGAACAGAGCGATGACTACATTACAGCTCAGATCATCTCAGTTTTACTCAAATGACAAATGTATGGCGAAAGTTGATCCTCTTGTTTTCCAGATATCAGCAGGCCCAAAGTGCTTTTGGCTCGACGCAAAATATAACAAGTGGAAGTAGGTAGGCGGATGTGAAGAGTTTTATTACAAAGTGAGACATCAACAAATATACAAAACATCTTATTATTTATATGTAGGAAGATATGTTCCTCTCAATTTATTATATATATCCAACATTTTAAAAAAGACACTTATGAAAAGATTAAACAAGCTCTTCTGCAGACACATTTTCAGCTCTTCAGCGATAGTCTGTTGAGACTGGTAGACGCACTCTTCCCCCATTAGAAGCAATCCCAGAAAGTGAACCAAGAACAGATGCTGTTGATACAATGTGAGTTCATTTTCAGGCTTAACAACTCACATTGTGTAAAGCAACAATAAAACAATGCCTCTTTGGCTGGGTGGCATGCCATAAACAGGCAGGCATGCGAGCCTGCTTACTGCTTGTTGGAGGAAAGAGCTGGAGAGTTTCCAGTCATTGTTAACCAGCCGTCAGAGAGCAGCACGCTGCCGACAGACTTAAAGATTTACCTGCAAGAAGTCTTTCTTTTTAAAGTAAGTCAAAGCCAAAATAAATATCTACAAAACAAAGACATCAGCAGAAATGTTGAAATCAGCAAAACAACAAATGTGAAAAAAAGAGAAAACAACACACTTTTTTTATTCATTCTTAATTAGATAATTCATCTTGAAGTTTTGCCTGAACTGAAGCATTTCATCAAACACCAGTCAATTAGGATGTTTGGCTTCTTTTTCTCAGATTTTTTCACTGTCATTGTAACACTAACAAATCTGATTTAAGGGTAAGAATACAGTGCTATAGCATGCTAACATTCTAAACATTACCCTGCTATGTTAACAGGCCAACTGTAAGCATCATACAAACTACAGCATGCTAATTGCTAATGCTAACTCAGGTTGCAGCACCTCAAAATATGATTGTATACAATACATCCATGTGGTGCAAGACGAGAAACAGCGTGACTTGCAAAAAAATCTGATTTGGGATACTTTCATCCGAAGTGTGAAGCTAGCCCTTGAGCCCTTGCTAATAGTTTAACAGGATTAAAGTGCTGAGTTGTCCTTTGTTTGCAACTTGCAAAACTTACCCTGAAGTCATATTCATTTTCAGGATTAACTTAGCTCTAATGCTGCATTCCTTTATGGTCAGACAATCATAAAGAAAAGTGCTGTAATTATCAACCTGATGCATTCAAAGGAACAGTTTGACATTTTGAGAAATATGCTTATTCGCTTTCTCATCAAGAGTTAGATGAGAAGATTGATACCACTTTTTTGTCTGTACAGTACATATGAAGCTAGCACCAGCAGCTGGTTAGCTTAGCATGAAAACCCGGAAAAGGGGGGAAACAGTTGACCAGGCATACACCAGGTCCAGCTCTTACTACACCAGGCCAAAAAGAGGTTCAGCTCATAACCCCAAATAAAACGGCAACCTGTTGTTTTTACGCTTAAGCTTTTGTACAGATTTAACAAATAAGATATAACCTTTAGAGGTGCTGGTGGGCACTTTTTTATTTTTTATTTTTTACCGTCAAATAAACCCAGTCTAGCTGTTTCCAGTCTATGTGCTAAGCTAAGCTAAGCTAAATGACTGCTGGCTCCAATTACATATTAGCGTGTTATTAATCCTCTCGTCTAACTCTTGGCAAAAAAGCGAATGAGCGTATTTTCCAAACTATTCCTTTAAGTTACCTGGGTGGTGAAATTATAGCCGCCTGCAGTAAAGTGGTTGACTTTCTGTATCTTTAGCTGTTATGAACAACAGAAACTTTTAATTAACCATCTAATGGTCCTGTATAAGCGTGTTGATTTAAAGACAAATCAGACCTTTAGTGTTTTTAATAATCTTGACTGAGTGATGTTAACTTATGTGAACTGGAGAAAACTTTCCCATTAGTGACTAAAACTTAAATGGTAACTTTACTTTCTTTCCCCCTGGTAGTGCTGAGTTCTGACTTTCACCAGAATGTTTAATTAGTGGTTTATCATACAGAGATGAACTCTACTTTTGATTGGAGCACAGACCTGCCTGGTAAATAAGTAGAAAAGTGTAATGGCGATTACAGCAACTTACAATTACATGTTTTTTACCTGACAGCTGCCTGTCTTTGGAGGCAGGTCTTCAGTCTTCTGACAGCCTCACTTATCACTTAACTGCAGAGGCGAGAAGTGAGAAGTGAGCTCCAGCTTTCTGCTTACCCCCCTCCGTCTGAGCTGGTGCCCAGAGTCGCTGGGATTGGCAGGCCCTCGCTGTATAATGACGGTAATTCATTTCTATTAAACAGGTCCGTTATTATTGTTAAACCATTAGAGTGGCGTCTAGGCGATTAACACACGCTGCCAGACAGCAGGCTGAGCGAGACAAATTAAAATCCTGTCACCTCGGCGGCCACCGCCGGCACTGTCACCGCCTTCACACAGCCAGGAGAATACAAAGAGCTTACAGGCTTCCTACACTGTACTCAGTGTAAAATTGTATATGAAGACACATGGTGTGGAGCCATATGTTGCAGCCTGACGCACAATGATAAAACATGCAGAGTGATAAAACACACAAGTGCAATGCTAAAAAAAAACAAGTAGTACTGAGATATCCACCCCCCGGAGATGATGAAACATGTCATACTAACAACAACAACTCAGAAACAGCTGCCTTATATAAGAAAATAACAATGACAACAGAACTTGCAGAAAAAAGACACGTGAAGTGACAAGGGGAATGAAATAGATAAATGATACCATGTACATGATCATACTCTGGTCTGTTTACTGGATTTTATAACAATTTTAGCTATGCTTGCGGTGAAATGTCTTGACAACTATTGGATGGATTGCCATGAAATGTTGTACAAACATTCATGTCCCCACTCAGGATGAATTATAATAACTTTTATGATCCCCTGACATTTCATCTAACGCCATAATCAGGTCAAAGTTTAGTTGATGACCAAATACCTGAAAGACATTCCCATCTGCCTCAGCTGTATTTTGTGTTTAGTGCTAATTAGCTAATGTTAGCATGCTAACATGCCAAACAAAGATGGAGAACATGGTAAACACACGACAAACATCAGCATGTTAGCATTTTGCTCAAAGCACTGCTGTGCAGTACAGTATGACAGAGTTGCTAGCATTTTTTTTCTCACAAGTTCATATTATTTTATTAATTTATTGCATCTATTTATGTTTATGTGAGATTTCAGTAAGAGTGGATCTATCTTCATTTTCCATTTACACTTTCTACCTTTCATTAAAGTGTGCAAATAAACTTAAACTTCAAAGTATTAAAATGACGCCTAGTCCAGAACAAACCTGTAATTTTAACCTGGAAGTGCTTTCTTCTTCAATGGCAGTACAAAAAAAAAATACCACCAGACACATAATGAGTATACTTAAAGGTATTTTATTTTGATGTTTGCTGTTCAGGAATGCATAAATCCACTGTTTGTATCCCTTTTTTCACACAGCAGACTCTTTCAAACTGTGGATGAGCTTCAGCAGTAAAAATGCCTGTCTCTTGATGTTTTGTTCCTGGATTATAACGATGTTATTCAGGGATCCCAAAAAGCAATATTTGCAACATTAGATGTGAATAAGTCCCTTTAATAGATTTTCCTTTCCACCCCTCTGGTTTTATTTTTTTATTATGTCTGTCTGGCACCGAAAATATCTCCCGAGTCCGTCTACCACCACCCCCCAAAAGCTGCCACTGCAGCAGCAGCTGATGGGGTGAGAGTGCGGTAAAGGATGGTGGAGGAAGATGGGAGAAGAAGAGGGGAGAGGTGAAGGAGAGGAAAAGAAGGGGTGAGGAAAAGAGTGAGAAAGCAGAGGGAGGCAGAGTGGGGTGAGGAGGAAGGAGAGTAGAAAATGGTGAAGAAACAGAAAAAGATGAGAAGGAGGATCAGAGTGTTGTCGTGACCTCTGACCTCCTTAGTAATGCCAGCTTCTACTGTAAGAATGGAAGCTTATTTTACTTTACTTTTACTTTTAGTCAATGAAAAGACTCTAAATAAGAACGAATGTCTGAAAATATCTGTAATGCAAAATGGAAAAACACCCACTTTGCTGAATATGTAATCGTTGGCAGTGTGTTTTAGACTAATCTCTGCAGTGATCTCCTGATCTCTTGGTCATTACACACTCATGATGACCACTGACTACTGGTTATTACATTACATTAAGTAACTGCTTAGTGCATACTTATAAAGTGTTTTATCCACCATGTGAAAAAAGTGGCACCTACTCACTACTGGCTGATTTTAGGCTTTACACACTAGGTAGAAATACTTTTGCAAATGGAATAATCCTTACTTAGCATTGAGTGATTTGACTTTTCATGTACTGTACAGCATTTTGGAAACCCTAGTAGTGGTACTCCAGTGATTTAGGGTGCTTTCACACCTGTATTTCGGTTCATTTGGTCCGGACCAAGGAAAATATATAAATTATTTATTATTATATACATTAATGCCTTTTAGTTCGGGTCTGTCTCTTGTTCACTCTGGCTTTTTACAAACAAACAGAAAAGACTAAACATGGAGTCAGACGGACTGACAGGTTTTTTGGTTTGGAAAATGCTTAATTTTAACCGTTAGGTTTTCAAGGTTAGGAATACTCCTTGAAAAATACTTGATTTTTTTAATCTGTTGTTTAATAATCGACACAATCACTCACGTAAACCAAACATCTTTTAATATTTGAAATGAATGATCCCGGCATCATATTTGTTTGTTGTGTCCTGGCATTTATAGTAACAGTTTAGATGTGATGATAAAAGCTTTGAAAGTCTGGACATTTTTGGTTTAGGAACCTTGAAAGTGCTTAAAAAGTGCTTGAATTTTACTCTTACTCTCTGTACGAACCCTGTTTCTACTTGACAAAGCTTCTCCAGAGCCATGGAAGACATAATTCAACTGTTCCCCTTTAACATTTTGGATTTGAAAATTGAATTCAATCTGTTGCTGTAGTATTTTTTGAAACAAGCCAATGTCATTTTTTTCAGTGTATACTCCAAATCCAGCACCAATCAACACAACCCTTGACTTGTCAGTTAAAGAGGACACGACTTCCAGTAGATTTATTGCCTGGAGAAAAAACAACAACCTCTTTATAGTTTTCTATTGGAAGATGTCTTTGGCATGTTCCCATGTGATTCGCTTTTAGCATTCAGATCTAAAATTGGATCTATTTATAGCACACCTAAATCCAGCACTTACATTGCCGCACCTTGTTTTGCCTACAGCGAAGCCACTGTTTGTGTGATATGCCTCGATACCTTGCCAAGCTTTTTTTTTTTTTCAGTTTTTTCTTTCAGGAGACACTTCTCAGAGGATTAATACGTAATCTATACAAGGAAAATGTGACGAGAGTTCAAGGAGAGTTTAAGCACAGAAGAGCAAGTCAGGAAAACAACGTGAAGATTGTGATTCTGGTGAATTTGTGATCAACAAATTCCTACGGAGCCAGAGTGGAGGTATTTTAGTATAAACCTCCAAAATGCCCCTGTGTGCAGCAGCAGCAGCAGCAGCAGTTGCGTGGTGTTGATGGAAAAAAAGTTTTATGTCCCAATAAAAGCTGGTTTACTGCAGACTAACTGGGTGTGTATTTATATCTATAAAAATAAAAAAACAGAGGGAGGACTCAGAGGCCTGTGCATGTTTTATAATTCAGAGAAATGTGCACATGTGTAAATTAAGATGTTCAAATAAAGTCCTCTCTGTAGACTTGCTGAAACAAATGTGTACCCTTAAATGCCCCGCTGGACAGAGCTGAGGATAATTGCGAGTTTTACAGTCCGGCAACGGAAATTTGCTGGTGAGTTTAAGCTTAAAATAATCCTGTAGAGATTCCTTCTCTAACAGTCAGCTCTCAGTTACAATTAGTGAGTTTGTGCGTTGAGGACAAATAGCCAAAACGAAACCAGATTCTTCCCATTTACCCCCCAAAACTGAAATGAAGCACTCAGCCTGAGACTCCACCCTTAATTTCAAAGAGGGATATCAAAGACCTTCATGTCTTAGGTTTGTTTTTCTCTTCTCAGTTTTATTTTGAAGGGGTTGAACAGTAATAGGTCGGGGCTGAAGTTATTCCATTTGGGGGCCCAGAGGGATGACTGGGAGACAAACAGACCTAAACTGGTCTCTGCAAACAACCGCCCTGTGGTGAAGATGCCCACGGCACAGCTGCCGTTCCCCAAAATGGGAGAGTAAAAAAGCTGCATTGGTTCTTGCGTGAAAGTATATAACTGTTATTCAGGATGCTAACCATGTGTTTTCTATGTGTGTGTGTGTGTGTTTGTGTGTGTGTTGGGGTATTTGGGCAGCATGTTATTCTGGTTTACTGAGCTATAACTGGACAGCAATTCGGAGAGCTTCTTACCGTAACCCCCAACCAAAACACTGGCTCCACTTTACTGGATTCACCCCACTGTTACCGCCTGCCGCCCTGCTGTAGAATTAAAAGGGCCAGACTGGTCACTGAATAATGGCAACCAGATTCAGTGCAATGAACAGGGCTGCTGCATTCACTCCATCTTATCAAGTCATTTCTTTTAAGGTCACTTCAAATAAGAGGGTCTTCAAAAATAATATTGTCTGCTCCTTGAAAAAGGACAGAATAAGGCAGATCGCTGCACTAGAATCAAGAAAAATGAAACTTGATTTTAAACAATAAGTAAAAAAGGCTGACTGGCATTTAAAAATATCAAAATATTCTTCAAGGACTAAATTACTGACACATATGACTTGATAAGATGTTGATTTTTACAGCCTTGAGTATTCTGTCAAAATTACACTTTTCCTCAATGAATGAAACATATTGAGCATGTTCATGACATAAAGAAGTTAGCGTTAAGGTTTTGGTAACAAAAACTTTGGTTGAATGTTCAACAATTAAATCAAAGAGTAGGTTAAGGTTTGTGTCATGGTAAAATAAGAAAATTAAGTTATTGAGACTCGATCCAGTCACTGTGAATCACAACCACTCAAACTTGAATTAAGATAAGATAAAACTTTATTCATCCCAGGAGGGAAATTTGGCATTACAGCAACCCACAAAATGGATAAAAACATTGTAAAAAAAGAAAATGATGTGGCAATTCAGTGTCAATTTGGTGGCCGGTGGGATAGACATGTCTGATTGGATGGAAAACAATGACATGATAATGCAATCACCAATCAGATCAACATTCATGAAATAAATAAAGAATAATTTGCCAGTCTAAAACATTTGGATTTCTTAATTCTTTCTTGACTTGATTCAGACTTTATTTGATTTGCGGTTGCTTTAACATTGACCAATATGTTGTGGAATGAAATGATGTTGAAGACAAAACCTGGAAACCAGGCTGGATAACTTTCCTCCCCATAGAAAACTTATCATGAACTGTTAAATGCACCCAGGTCACTGCTTTCGAAGGTAAATGTCCCTCGTTATCTGCACACCATCACCTCCACACCTTTACTTTTCACTTGTATTGAAGAACTTACACTAACAGTGTTTCTTGTTGAGTCTCCCGCTGAGGTAGGAAAACACTTCTCTTTTAGGGAGCTTGTTGTTTGCATTTTAAAACACTGTACTCATTTCGCAAAATGCCATGAGACCAGGCTGTTCCATTTTCAGGACTCTCAGAAAGTTTGAAAGTTCAACAGCTGCTAGAATCCTTTTCCTGGAGCTTCCCCTCACCAACTCACAACAACATAATCAAATATTCTACAGTAACCGCTTTCCCAATGACAGCTTGACAAAATATTGATTTTAGCGGGAATGCCCAATCTATCCAGTCATGTTCTATGCAACCAACCCTCCTGCAGGGACGTTCGGTCACATCTGCTGTCGTCTTGATTCGTCTGTTCCTCGCAGACTCTCCTCGCCAAGCAAAGCCTCGCAGGCTTCTCGTTAAAGCTTCACTTCAGCATCACAAAATATTTGCATAACAGAATCTTCTGCTCAATTTAAAGTCTGCGGCATTTCGACCAAAGTGCCCCCCTGGTTAAGTTCTGGTTTGGTGCTCCTCTTTCTCATGAACACAGAGCAAAAGATGAATAATGTGCACCGCAAGCTTGAATGCACCACAGTCACTGGTGGCGGTGGGACTGATGCTTTTCGCTGTGAAATACTAAGCAAGAAAACTTCTCTGGAACATATTGAAAGGGTTCATAAATCACCCCCACCCTCATCCTAACATTCAGCCCCTGAGTGTGTGTGTGATGTGTGTGTGGACTCGATGCAGACGCAGCCGTGATGACATCGTCGCCCCTGCAGAACAAGTCGGCCTGTATGACAGAACAGCCGGACCACCCACACAGGCCTACGTAAGCGAGCTCTCTGATACTGCAGGCTGAGACGCTGAGACCCGTCTGCTGAATCAATGAGGAAATTTTTATTGAGGCTGTTTAACTGCACGAACAAAGAAGCAGCGTCACCACAAAAAATGTCGAACATGGGAAATGGGGGCATTTTTCGAGGGATTCAAAGCGATTCTGCAAAAATGACAGAGTGAAGTCTAATGTATCTTTAAATCAAACTGCTTTCTAATTTCAAAACTTTGTGTTGACATTTGTTTTGTGGTAAAGACTGGAACACAACAATCTTGTATTTTCTTTATGAAGAAGATGAGAGAGTGGTGAAAAGCCTCTTTTCCATCTGCAACTCCCACAGGCTGCAAATTGTACATCCTCAATGACAGATGAGCCTGGTTTTCGAAACATTTTAAAGGTGGAATTTTAAAGTCTGCATGACGCATGAAATGAAATCTTTAAGTTTTAGCCATTTAGCTGACACATTTATCCAGAGGGATTTAAGGCTGTATTTACTGCGCTAATTACAACCATGCGCAAAACTCAACAGCCGCAGCTTTCCTCAGTTTAGCACCTAATTAAGACCACTTCTGTAAATGAAGTCAGTCACAGTTTTCCAATCAGAATACCTAAGGCTCATTTTAAGTACAGATTGCTCATGTCTGCTGGGTGAAACATATGGCAAGCTGTTCTATCAGGCTGTGATTCCCTGGTGCAGTTGAGCAGAGGCCAGCAGAGGAGGTGTCAGCAGAAAGTTTGTCAGTGCAGTTCTGGCATGACTTCTCTTGCTCTGGGGCTTTTTTTTTCTTATGTCATAAAGGAGTAAAAATATAATGAGGCTCTCCATAATTTCTTTAATTTCTGACAGAGAGAAAATCTCAAAGGGGCCACCATCTTTAGATGTCCTCTCTGACTGCATTCTCAGGGTGGGCAGTTAGAAATCTTGCCAATTCGTGAACTACATATCATAAGGGAGCTAAAAACTCCTGCCATATTTTTCCATATGTTTGCCCACATGCAAAAAAAAGCTTGTGCATTAAGCCTATAGCGCACATTTATTCACAGATGGAACTGACTCATGTAACGTTTGAGTCAGACTGGTTTCAAGTCAGATTACATTTATTGCAAGCCTCTACTTCAAATCTGCTCTGAGAAGGTCGAACCCCACTGTTCCTGAATGATGCCACAGTAACTTGAGCAAATTGTGTCCATCCTGTCAGACAGTGTTGACATTTCAGCAGTGTCTGTCACCAGTATGTGAACTGTGTGTGTGGAGGTTGGGGTGGTGGATGAGCATGTAGCATGTCTGACTTTCATGCTGGAGACTGGAGCTCACCCCCTGTCACAGACCTGCAATTAACATTTGCATTTTTATTAACCGTAACCACGATCTTTCCCTAAACTTAACCAAGTGTATTAGTTGCCCAACCCCCACCATACCATAACCATATTTTATTTGCCATTTCCACAATCTTTCCTTAACCTTAACCATATCGTAGTTGCCATGCACAGACATTGCAAAAAGCAAGAATTTGCAAAACTTTGGCATTGAACACAATCTGGGGTTTTGCAGAATTGTTCAATATTGACATTCTTTCTATTAAGGTTCTGTGTCTGTTTAGTTTCATTTTCTTGCTTTCTCCCTTTGTTTGTTGCCTCTCTCAACTAGGAAGCACATGAACAAAGAGAGAGACAGAGACAGAAAGAGATTATAAACCAAAACATAAATACATCTTTGCACATGTAAAATACTGTGAGCACATGATTTTTATTTGAAATATCTTACAATGGGCATCGGAATTGGCACTTTTGACACATTCAGTTGCATTTCTGCCACCAGAAATGCTCAGTAACACTTCAAAAATACCTTCCACAGTGTATTGTGAGAGATGTGGTTTTGTCAGTGCTTGGACCTGTTGCATTCGACATGTTGTCCCTCATCTCTTCTCATTTATCCAAACACCAACATGGGACTGGAGCGATTAACTGCTCGAGGTTAGACAAGCCTCAGTAATTGTCTGCGGTGTAATCGGTCACACCTCTGCAGTCAGCAGTGTGTTGTGTCTTTCCCTCTGAGACTTTGGTCATACAAGTAATTAAATCCCTTCAATGGGCCGGGCCTGCGAGCTAGATAGAAACCACAGACTCCCTCCCTCCCTTCATCCATCCATCCCTCTGTCAGCCTCCTCCTCCTCTCCTCTAAACTCGACTTGCAGGCTCCGGCATTCCTTTGGCCTGACTGCATCAAACTGTGCTGAATTATAATTAATTAGTGGTTGGAAAAAAATAGAGACTCGGCTGGCTTAGAGAAAATTATATAGTGTGCTTCCAGAGAGTAAAACTTAGAGAGAGTGAAAGACCTCTGCTGCTGAAGAACAGAAAAACACACTAACTTTAGTCTCTTCAAGGCCACTATAGCAGCAGCATCTGTACATACTCTTGAAGGAGCGCCGCTACGCAGGACAAAAAAGAGGAAAGAACACATTAGAGGGGAACCCTGTAAATTCCTTTTCAAAACATGTATTTAAAGATCACTGGTGACCCAAACGATGTTAACCAAATTGCCTTTAACAGCAGAATCTGACGTAAAATAGAATTAGACTTCATCTTGAATAATATTTCGAAGTTTAAAACAATAAGAACTGTTTTGGATTGATGCTGCCAAAGTTGATATTTTAACCTATTTTCTGCCAGTTTCATCTAATTTATAATCTAACTATTTTTTTTAAAAACTCAAAAGATTTGTTGTATTCAATTAAGCAAATTCATGCTTCATTCATGCTCTGTGTCAGCAGTTTTGTTAGCCCATTTGTTGCATAAAAAAATTTCCTTTTTATACCGCTGGAGTGACTTTTTTCTGAATTTGTGTTGGTTAAACAAGTACATAATTGTTATGTCTTTTCAAGCAGGGCAATTTGAAATTCATCCAGTCTACATTTTGAGTAGAACATTGACTGGCTGATATTGTAATCTTAGTTTAAAGCCAATGATTGGCACAGTAAAATAACCAGTAGGAAGGATGAGTAGCATTCTTACTGAATTACATGTCCATAATTTGCATAGAACAAAACAGATTAGAGTTCTGAAAGCCAGAAATTTCAACATGCTGACGTAATCTTTGAGTCACAGGTATTGAGTCACACCTCTCCCAACTCCTGCAGGTATATAAATGAACATGTTGTGCTATATAGCTTACCTGTCTCCCTTTAAATGGATGAATGAATGAATCACCTATCTCATTCATTTTTTCCCCCCAAACTAATAACCAACCCCAGCAGGTAGAGTCCTTAAGAGATGAGCTTGAGATTAGCACTGTGCTATGGGCAAATGTAGGTCGAACCACTTTTGCTATTTGAAATTGATCCATTCCATTTACCTGGGATTCATCAATCTCCTCTGGCATGAGAGAGCAGATTAGATTTGCCCCCAAAAGTGCTGCATCCCTGCACTCCATGCTGACTAATTTATAACACCTGGCGAGTTGATAAAGAAAAGTTCTGTGGAAAGTTGGAAAGTTGTGGTGTGACACCGGTTTTTGTTGTATTAAAATCTTAATCAACAGATTTTATTGGTTAATTAATACACAGAGCCAAGTTGTGGTTGCCGTGTAGCAGAGGTAAAGAGGGGGAGAGTATTTTAATGTCCACAATAGGAACCAATGCTGCATTACTTATATGGAAGTTACCATATTTACCAGCTTCCAACATGTAAAGCTACCGAAGCCTAAAAGCTAGTTCAGGTAGTCAACTCGAGCCTGCTTGAGTCTTCTTATCCAACACACCCTTTGTATTACGATGGTGCACTCTGCTCACTTTTTTGCTACCATGCCTGCTGCCACATCAGTAAACTTAAAGCTATGCTGTCACATGTTGCTTCTGCTGTCGCTGCTGCACAGATATATATATCTCTACACACAAACACACACTTGTATATATATATATATGGTTAAAAGCATGCTGTATTTGTTTTTGTGTATGTGTATATTTATAAATATAGTTATTATTGTCACTCCCCACTCCCTGCTTTGCTGATCTTGGTGTGTCCTTGGGGGGAGTGGCGAGGTAAGAGCCAGACATCATCCATGTACATATTCTTCATTTGCATAATAACCCATTCCACATTAGCTGGTTGACTGAAATACTATCAAGATTCAACTGGTCATAATCTGCTGAAGCTGAAGTCATAATCACAGAGATCAAGATATAAGTATCACCGTTGTAGCTGTGGCCATTGTTTCACTGTGACCGTCACTGTATTTAGTGCAATCAACTTTTTTTTATGTATCTTTAGTTGAGAATGGAAAAGATTCATTGTTGCTTCATGATACAAAACATGCAAAGGGAGAATTTGGACAATCCACATTTTTCACTAATCACATCACTGTATCTCATAATAATGGAGAAAGAACCCGTTACATAGTCATTTTAACACCGATATCTCTTTATGTCTAACAGTTCTCTTTCTCTTCTTGGATGAACACCTTAAGACCCCATAAGCCAATCTGGCATCAAAGCAGCTGGCCGTCTTCTAAACCTCAGCTACTCTGAGAAAGCTGCTGACAAAGACTCTAATGCAGGATGACCTACATTACTTTGAGCTGAGTCCGCTCAAAGTCATGAAAAATGTATCTCCGTATCTCCATCCAACTCTAATTTAGCTTCGCTGGATAAAACATTTTATATCATAGTTGTTTAAATCAGTGTCTGAAAGTTGTCAGGCAGCTAGAATGACTGGCAACTCTGATATTTGAAAAGATGAAAGATTTATATTTCATATTTTTTTGTGGAGGCAACGGGGTATTTTTATGCCTTATGTGCTCTATAAGAGAGCAAGAGAAAAGGAACGTAATATGGCAAATGTCATGCCACCCCCGAAACCTTCCTATTTATCATCAAGGTATTAGGTAGTTGCTCAATAATAATATAGAACATGTCAAATAAAGTAAAAAAATGAGCTTAAAGAGGCTAATTCTCCAAACAACCCTTCACATTGTCTTTGGTCTCATTGTTAATATATTGATTGATGCTGGTTTGAGTCTTCATACAACTTTGTCAACTAAAAACTAAAATAATTACTTTGAAATTATTTACCAGAAGTAAATGTACATCCTTGGAGGATAAATAAATGACTCATTAATCCACCGTGATTGTAACTCTGTATTTTCCACGTCTGTTTATGACCAGCAAAGGTCACAACAGGTCGAGTGTATCTGGGAGTGTCGATGGCAAAGAGAGCACAAGAGAGCCCTGTTAGTGTACCAACTGAATGCGGACCATTCAAGGTGAGTCACACAGGCGACAAACACAGGTATTTATTCAGTAGTTTATTTATCCAGTTTAATATGTTTCAAATGTGGGACTGAAACCTTGTCCTACCTCTTGTAAAAACCCTGAGCGATGATAACGTTATGGGTTGTTCGGGTCAGGGCTGCTGTGACTCCTTGTGGGGTCAAAGCTGTCTATTCTCTACGAGTGAATGAGCCCTATAGGCTCTATGTTCAGCAGCAGAGTATCCACCACAGGCCACACACACAAAGTTATATTTATCCCCCCATGTCTCCAGCTAGTTTTCCTTTCGTCGCAACGTCTCTGAGGCTCTTTTCAAAGTGCCTGTAAATGCTCCTAGTGTAGCCCTGTTCCCTAATAACACAGGATTTCTTTTTATTCTGAAAGTCGCCTCTGTCTTCCTGAATCACAGCCCTCCTTCTCCCACAAACAGTATTCCTGTTTTACGTGCACTAATATATCAAACCTTTCAACCTTTTTTGCCTCGAGTTGCATTTTTTCACACTTTCTTCGCTTGACCTTCTGCTATCAGGTCTGCTCTTTTCAGG
Source organism: Macquaria ambigua (assembly GCA_008360985.2). NCBI lineage: Eukaryota > Metazoa > Chordata > Actinopteri > Centrarchiformes > Percichthyidae > Macquaria > Macquaria ambigua. The sequence continues at coordinate 132,303 of VMKM01001312.1, read as the reverse complement.
GTATTTGGAAATTTTGTGAGATTTGATAGAAATATCAGTTGTGTAATCCACAGCATGTATGGACGATATGTTAGAGCTGGTATCTATGTGCAAATGTGCCTGTGTGTATATTGTGCATATCTGTATATTTTTATACGAGACATGTTGATGAGAGGGTTGTGAATACAAATGACCCATTTCTATTTATTAAAACATGCTGTTAAACGTGGACCAAACCTATAAGGATTTACTTCTTTGCATTTAAAAAGGTCTAACATATCCTTAAAGCTCGTTATTTTTGCTTTTTATTAAAGAAAATCTTGAAATAAATGAGTGTTTATTTTGATGTTAAAAATGTGTGAGAGTTGGATTCAGAAGTAGCATTTGCAGCACAAAGTAACAGCACTTTTGCTTACGTGGAGACAGAAATTGAGAGGAATTTGTTTAAACTAATGTGCTACTTCTCCAAAAACAATGAGGCCTATATGCTGTATCCTACAATGATCCAAACAGCTAAAAAGGCAGTAAGGAGGTGCAAATACTTCATGAATTTCATTAGTCTGAGTTTTATAAGTGGAGAGTTTTAGTGTTGCATGATGATCCAAATGTTAATTTACCTTGACAAGGACAGAATTCTGAGGGGAAACCGTAAATACCTAAGTCATTTTTAGTGAGTCTAAAGAAACTGTGGTTAATTTACTTGCTTTTTCTGTTTAGGTTACACTCTTGTTGATCTAGAACTAGGTGCCATATATAAGAAAATAAGCAAAATGCCTGAAAATCTAAGTTAAAATGAGAACTAAAGGAGAGAGGCTGCTGATTGACACAGTAAAGGCGAGTGTTGGTACATTCGGCCTTGCAGCGTGTCGTGCTGTTTCTGGAGGATGGTGTTTATGTTAAGCGGAGAGCCTTTTCTTGAGCAGTGATTAATGTGGTGCCCTGAATGCCACGGCTTCCACATCAGAGAGATAACAGTTTTCTGCCTCCTGTCAACGTCCCAGGGCCCGGGAAGGAACTTAAAAAGTATAAAAAGGAATCTGGTTTTTCACACAAACACTTGCAGGTATGTGCTGCTGGCTTCTGTCCACAGAGACCCAAATGCATTTGTGAAACACACACACACACACACACACACACACACACACACACACACACACACACACACACACACACACAAAGACATATGTGCTCATGTACACATATTAATGCACTGCACTGTCATACAATACAGAAACCCGCAAATACATACGCAGACACATACACATGCTTATACTGTGCTCAGTGCTCTCTATCTTTCTCTCTTTGTCTTACACACACACACACACACACACACACACACACACACACACACACACACACAGTGAAAGTCATGGCTTTCATTTTCCATTGTGCGACGGGTGACCCTAAATATTTACACTGCTTGGCAGAGACAGTGCCCGGGGATTTGGGTCTTGGTGAGCAATGAGCTCCCATTACGCAGAGACAGGGGTCCAATAGTAGCTGCGAATGTGTCATGTTTATTTGTGTACCAGCCGAGTGGAGTTAACCACAGTTCATACTGTGTGCCTCATTGTCAATCACATAAAAACTACACTCTGACTTTCAAATTCTTATCTTGGATTGTGTAAACACTCTTGGTACATGGTGATGTCTGTTGTATCACTGACTAATGCTGGATCCAGTCTTTCCAGTCCAGACTAGGATACACACAGACAGCCAGACTGAGAGACTGAGCCAAACCATGTGTCAGCGTCACAACACGAACCTCTGCTTGTTGAATAACGTTACAGCCCTGGCAGTATATTAGACTTGACTTACAATTCCTCTCTTACTGACTTTACACTGGAATGGAGTGAAAATGACTCATAAGGCTTTTCTAGGGTTTTATTCAATGTTGTCTATCAAACTTTAATATATGGAAAAGTCCAGCCAGCGTAGGTATACTGAAATGGAGAAAATACATTAGAATATGTTGAGTGGCTCCAAGCATTTAACGTTAGAAATGTTTGTCTCGTTGTTGCAGGTCATGTAAGCACTTTTTAAAGATATTTGTGTAAATGAACCCTGAGTTTAAATTAGTTTAAAATGGATACCGTACTGCTAATGGAGACAAAAATTGCTAACTTTACATGCTTGGAGCCACTTGGCATTTTCAAATGTATTTTCTCCACACCGGTATACCTACGCTCGCTGGATTCTTCAATATATTAAAGTTTGATAGACAACATTGAATAAACCCTTAGAAAAGCCAACAAACTTTTTAATAGACTCTGTATCTTAGCTGCAAAGTCCTCGCTCCTTCTCGCCTTATCTGCCACAAGTGGACTACGCACATGCGCAAGACCAACTTCCGCCGCTGAGGTTACATGATTTCCTGTCAACTGAGATGCCTCTAGCGGAGGTCCGCCATTTTGTCTGCAGCTAGGTCCCACTAGCAGAGCCACTAGCATGGCTGTAGACTTCTTAGTTTTGTTTAATGAGCAAGGCAACATTTTTTAATTGTTTTATTCCTAAATCATCCACACAATGCAACTACTGTATGGTTAAAGGAATGGTTAAGATTACTGAACAATCGTGGCATGCTGTTATTTGTTGATCTGAGGCAGGGAGTGCTCTTTGGCATGAAAGTCAGACGGGCTCCACACCTCTCCAACACTCTGTACAACACTGTAATACCTTTTACTTTTTTGCCTCGCTGTGTAGCGGACACACTACTTCCTGCATTGGCACCGAACATTGGCATTTGACGTAAATCATGCAGCAGAATCATCCAGTGTGAACCGAATTTCTTGGAAGTCTGGACTGGCTCAACAGAATGAAGTGTACAGAGTTTGGACAAGAAAATAAAAAATGAAAGGTTCCTGAAACAGAACCAGAAAGGTCAGTGTTTTTATCTAATATTATTTTATGGCCTATAGCAATCTCTTAGAAATAGAAGGAGTTGAGAAAAGTAGATAATATTTCAGATTCCAAACTACCACACAGAAAGCAGGCTACAACATGTCTCCATTACACTGTATGTGATGCTGGTTTCACCTCCACATTCTGCTGACTTTTAGCAAACTGTATTTTGGAGGAAAGTAACCAGCCAGATGTTTGATAATGGCAGTCTGCCACAGGACACGGTGTATGACAGAGGCTAAGAGGACAGGAGCTTTGCCAGGACACTTTTCACCCTCTCAGGATGTCGAAGCCAGGCCTCGACAATGTCTCAGTCATGCCAGGAGTCAGTGTGCACATTCAGGCCCACAGTCTGCATCATTTCTGCAGTGTTCCAAAGTTATTCCTGCGTGACGCAAGAGTCCTTCTCCTAAGCCGAGGAATGCTGAAACCAATAACAAAACGACTCCTTGGTGCCTCTTTTTCTCTGATATAATTTGCTTGAGTTTTATTGGTGTTGGCCTGTCTGGGCTTCTGTGCTTGTGGAGAGCTATTAACTTTAACAGGGCTCAGTCAGGCTTCTTCGTCTAGCAGAGAGTGAGACAGACAGACTGGTGGGCAGATAGGCAGCAATGTCATTAGACAGCAAGACAGGGAGACAGGCAGTTAAAGCACATCTTACTGTACAGCATAAATCACTTAACAGTCCCTTTAAAAATATACAAGGTGGCTCTTTCCACTGGTATCTCTGACATGTAAACGTTGGCATATTTCACATTTGTGGTTGAGGGTTGCAAATGCAGGCAAAGCTGAAATTAAACCCTCGCTTGTAACACACTCGGTTAGCAGTTTTCTTTGCCCGGGAGAAATAATTATCAAAATCTGAATGAATTACATCAGGAATGAACACTCTACATGTCCTGTGAGGTTTCCATGCTCATTCAACATGAATTTAAATGAACTGATTCAATATTTGCCAAATATGTCTCATATATCCATGTGAGAGTAACAACAATTGGCTTGTTCTGGGTCACAACCAGAGATAAAATAGGGGGGAAAAAAAGATCCTGGCATTTGTCAGATTTTTTTAAGTTTGCGACGAGGCAAGAAAATGTATTTCTGCTTTGGCAATTCCTAAATTCAAGTCCATCCATCCGTCATTGTTGTGTGATACATCAGAAGTGAGATGAACCTGCATGTTGTCAGAAAAAAAAGGGAGAATTCCCTTCCAAAAGTGAGACACTGATCAAAGTGCTAAGGTGTCAAACAGGTGCTACAACAAAACCGTGAGCCAACAAAGTGGTTTGGGGTTACACCATCATTGATTGGTTCTCTGATGATTTTGATCATTTGCCGACGAGTTCTCCCTCTCCACCTCGTTGTGGCGAGGTTCCCCTCTTGTTGTCTCTGTGGAGTGCTGTGTATGCCGACCTGTTGGTTCTCGGCCAGCTGCTGAGTGAATGAGGACTGACTCACCCTGCATTTGGCCCATTGTTCCCTCCCCGGGCCTTGGATTGGAGAGCTTTTTGTTGGCAGCTCCTGGCGCTGCCGCCCGGTCAAAGACATCTCTCCTGGGCTGTTGTCGACCATCTGTTTGCCCCCGGTGCTCAGGCAGGCCATCACCTCGGCACTGCAGCTATGTGGCCTGAGAGAGTGCTGTGTGAAAGGACGATGTACAGAGTTAGCACATGGGGACTGAAATCATCTGATCCAGGGATTCAGCATTTCACTTCCATAAAGCTAGGGGGCTAACAAGAGACAGATTATAAAGAGAATAGTTTGACGTTTGGGGAAAATACTGAGATTTAGATTAGAAGATTGTTACCACTCTCATGTCTTTGTGTTAAGTAAAGAGCTGGAGCCCAGAGGCAGTTAGCCTAGCTTAGCATAAAGACTGGAAGCATGAGGAAACTGCTAGCCTGGCTATTTCCAAAGTTCAAAAATGTGTCTACTCCCTCTAAAGCTCACTATGTAATAGGTTATATCTTGTTTGTTTAATTTGCACGCAAACAGTAATGCTAAATGACAATTTGTGGTTTTAGTTGGACTGGGAATTACGTGCTGTAACTATATCTTGACTAACAGTTTATCCATCCGTCCAGAACTTCTCTGCAGCATTTCTAGGACTCCTGGATGTCATTGTGCCCAGCTGTTGTTTGCCAAGAAAAACTTACAGCACGTAACTTCCTCTAAAAAGTTGAGGTCTCCTAGCCCAACAAGATAAACCTGATGAGATTACAAGGGTTCATTTCTCAAATTTAAGAAAGCTTCTCCAGAGTTTTCACAGGATAGATTTGATGTGTAAAATCAGTGGAGTTCCCATTTAATGTCTTCCTATAATGGCGCCAAATGGACAAGTTGCAATCCAAACTTCCTGAACCTGATACAGCATGATACGCAGCAAGCTGACTCCAACAATGGCTCAATCTATAAACTTCAATTGACCAAGAAGACAATTCAGTCCCAAATCAGCCATCCTAATATCAGATTAGGTGAATATTGGGCTTTGACCCCCCTTGGTGCTGGGTGCCCACAATGGAGTTGGTGTAGTGGGTGGGGTGGCCAGTGAGCTGGGGGTAGGGGTGATCGTGCTAGCCCGGCACAATAGCTAATCCACAGGCTAAACACTCAAAGCCTGGATCTGTGGGCTCTGATCCTGGCTGTGTGAACAGTAGTCACGACTTGGGGGACGCTGGATAAACATGCCAGTAAACCCCCTGCTACCACTCACAGCCACATAACTCCACATTTAAACCTCTTCATTTGTTCATTGATAGGCAAAGTGAGGAACGATATTATTTACAGAGTTTGTTCTCTCTCTGTACCTTTTATTAACGTTATCCACCTGCCCAGGATGCAGATCTTTTTGTTTTTGTAACCAGCAGAGCTCTGATTGTTCAGTCAGATAGTGTGAAAAATATTTTTACTTTCTTTTTCTTTTAAGAAAAATCTTTAGAGTGGTTGTGTGAATTATGGGTTGGGGCCTAAAATGAGGTACTGACCTACTTCCAGTGGGTCCCCACATGGCATGAAAGATGTTTTATGATTCTCTGCACAAGGCTAGAGCCAATGCTCGAGTTTATTTAAAAAAAATCCCTTTAGTTAAAAAGAAGTCATGTCCCTGAAGTTTTGTTATTTTCACAAATAATGATCCAAGTTGCCAACCATTTTTAAAGCTGCAGAAGGCAAGATTTTCAGATCTAAAGGGAGGTAGCCATCATGAAGTCTCTCCTCAGTAGAAAATATGTAGATTGAGCCTGTGACCATATTAAGCTCTGGTTTATGGTTTGGATGCTTTTCCAGGTCCAGAAGGTCATAAATCAACTACAAACTTGCCCCAAAAGCAACAAGTAAGTGCCCCTTCCAAAAAAGGTTGTACTGACTACCATCCTATCTTTTGTCTCCGGTTTGGTTTCTTTTGGTATGAATAAGGTTGGGTTCATTTTGGATCTGGTTCCATGTTGGTAAAATAATTCAATTCAATTCAATTCAGTTTTATTTATATAGCGCCATATCATAACAAAGTTATCTCAGGGCACTTTTTCGAGTAGATCTGAATCTGATTCGTTAAACTCCGATTCTCATTTCTTATTGAATCCTTTGTCTTTTCATGTACCAAACATTCAGGTAGCAGGCTTCTCAGACTGTAATGCTGTCTTCAGGGTGTGTACTCGGTCAAAGATCGTTAGAGAAAGTATGTTTTTGCAGTTCAACAAGCCCAACCGAGTAGTAAGTCTTCTCAAGTAAAATGATTCCTGATCACATTGCTTTCAGCTGTAGGAATTTCCCAGTTAAACTTTTTATGCACATCATAAAAAAAACATTCAAGATGATCAGTTTAGTAGTTCTGAATCAAGACTTTCAGTATTTAGAACAAGGAGCTTCTGAATAAGGTGTGTGAAATTAAGTAGACTACTGGACACGAGTCGTTTTAAAAATTCAGATACATATTTAGTCAGCGTTACATGCTGTGCTGCTCATCATATTTTGGAGTTGTAGCTAAAGGTTGTGAACCCTAATTTGGCTACTACTCACAACTGTGGTGTTTACTCCTTCTCTGCCAAAAATGCCTGATTAAAAATCTCAGCTGCATCTTTGAGTTTTAGTATTATAACTTTAGTAACTCAATAGTATCTATATTGGGATTTGAAAGGATTCAGATTTGATAAAATGCTATCAAAACCCAACCCTAGGTATAAAACATCACACCGGCAGGGTTAAACATGGAGTGTGCTGTATGAATTTCAGGGTATTGAAATTTAAATTCCCCAAACACTTCCCTCTTGCTGCCAAGTGAAGCTACAGAGGGGCACCCTAATTTGTTTTGGTTTTGCGCTATCAATCATTTTGTAGGGTTTGTGTTTTTCAAATGTTGTCTTTTATCATATATCACCGTCTCTCACTCCGATGGCAGCCTGAAAACGTTAAAGAGCCTCTGTTGTATGAAAGGTAGGACCCCGGCTGGCTCCATGAAGCCCCTCAGTCACCCGGCGGGCCCCCCCACTCTCATGAAGCCCTCTCAGGTTGTTTGCTCAGGCTGTCGCTCTGAAGACAGCCCACTCAGTTTGGATGTTCTTTTCCCAGGCGAGAGCTGCCGGCTACATGTTTGCTTTCCCTCCACTCTCAAAGGCCACATTCACCTCAGGCCCCGAGGAGAAAGGGAGCACGGTATATGAAAGTATGCAGGCCATGGTGGGCAGCGCTACTTTGAAACTAAGTGCCCGTTTGGTATGTGCAGGCAGGCGAGGGTTGTCCTGACGCTTTTATTTATTTACTTTTTTTTTTTTTTGTGAAGGGCGCTTGCATTCCTGACAAATCAAGATGTGGTTCAGAGGCTTGATTGGTTTTCTGTCACGAATGGTAGCTCTTCTATCTATCTCTTTATCTAGATAGAGCTCTTCTATCTATCTCTTTATCTAGACAGACAGACAGACAGACAGACAGATAGATAAGGGTATATTTTCTGATCTCTGTCTAAATGTGTAAAATGGTGTCAGAAAATACAGCATAGCAAAGATAAAACGGATAAGAAAATACAGAGAAGCAATAAAAAATGAATGACTAATTTTCACTTGTTTAAATATTCACACGAAAAGCTCGGCTCTCTGAGGTTCGGCTGTTTTGTTCATCAGCCGACGACATCAAAGGAACGAGCTCAGGTCCTGTATTTCTCCTCACCCCCTGAGTCATTGTGGACCCTTAAGATGAAAAGTGGAATAAAAGGTTGATAAAAATCTGCAGTGATGAAGGTGGCTTCTCCCCTCTTCTCCCTCCCTCTCTCTTGAATGCCTTGAATGTGTGCAGCAGAGCAGGCAGCATGGGAGTCTTCTGCAGAGATTAATTAGCCAAATGCATTAACACCTTTAACACACAAACCCTGCAAATGTAATTAGTGCGGAGAATTAGCAAAAGTCGGTCAGATTATCTTGTCTTAGCTTGTTATGAAAGTTGGAGTTTAGAGTAAGCCATTACTCAACCTTGGACTAAATCCCCACCCACTGTAGTACAACCAGACTGATGAAAAGCACTTGGACTGACTCAGCCAGTGAGTCCAATGATTTTAGTTTTTAGCAAAATGACAATACCTGAAGAAATTAGAGTATTGAGGAGAATGTGAAGGTCTTTGTGTGAATCAGGTTTCCCTCCTAATGAATCAACAAGTTTTAGTGTCCCTTGATGGTGTAATTGTTTCAGTGGATTTTCCACTGTGATAAGAGCACAATCCTGAAATATTTGTATTCTAACTTGCAAAAGGCTGGCACAGAATATGAGGCATCAGCTGCTTCAATACAAAAATGTTGGCAGACAACAAAACAGTTTTGCAAAGTTTATCAGTAACAGCAAGAAAGCAAACATGAAATGACAGAGCTGCTGCAAGAGAATTCCTTTTATTTCAAGATAAGAACGAAGCCAATGTGAAAATGTTTTCCTTCAACAAACTTCTTACCCCTAACAACAATTGTTGGCACTCAAAACCCTGTGTCAGTCTAACTGTATCTATTAGAATTAAGTTAATATGAAAACATGATTCATTTGCTCTTCTGTGAGCAAGAGATGTAAATACTAGAGGTCAGCTGCAGAAAATGACTAATATTTGTGTGTTTCAGATGTCTTTATCAGTGTTCTAACTCAGACACACTCAGGTGGACTACATAAGTGTGCATAGTGTGTGTATTTGTGTAACTACTGCCACCCACCACACACACACACACACACACACACAGACACACACACTGTTATTGTCGTCCTGTAAAAGCTGTCTGGGTCTCCGTCTCCTTTGGAAAGCCAAAATCATTCCAGGAGGTTTTGTAAATCAGTCACAGCAGCAGCCAAACAGAGGACAAGTTCAGTTTGTGACTTTTGGGTGAATAAACAGCTGTGAATCAGCAACAGACACAGCAGGGTGAATTTTACGAATATTAGATATCATTACTGTACTTAGTTTTTAGCCTAGTCTAGGATCTCTATTGTTTTCCATTATTGTGACCCAAAAGATCCAACTGCACTAAAGTTGTTCTCTTTCCTTGAATTGAGTCTATAAGGTAACGTCAGTGCCTTCTACTATGTTCTATCTGCATCTCGAGTTTGTTTGTGAAGATTGAGCCTTGATGTTTATTTGAGCTTGTTTTGTAAAAGTGGTTCTAAACTGGATGATTTGGTTGATTGAAATTGGGAGCCATTGTTTAAGTTTAAACTATTCTTGTGGAAGTTTGAAAAGAATTGCAAGATCTTGCAAATTGGCTGGTTTTGCATTAACTCCTGCAACTGCAAGGCCATGAATTCCTGGAGGGACTGTTCACTGAACCTTTTCAGTGGATAGTTGACACCATTCAAAGACCATTTTCCCCATACAGCTGTTTTCAGTTAATCTGGCTGATTAGACCTCTCACCAAACTCTATGTACAATTGACGTTTTTCACAGCAAACACTTTGACTTGTCATATCAGAAAAAGCACAGGTGTAACTATTAACATTAATGATGGCTCTGCTCCATTTCGGTGCCCTAATAAGACATGACAGAGAGCCAGCATGGATAATACTATAGCATCTTGAACACAGCCATCAAGTTATTCATCACACTTGTGCTTTTCATCCTGTGACACGTCAAAATGCCTGGTTGGTTCCCATTCACTTTATAAACTCATGTTTACCTTGCAGTCTTATGTCCACAGACGTGCAGACTCGCCTCACTACAGCAGGTGATTTCACTGATTAGATCCTTTCTGTGTGCTAATCAATAAAATCACCTGGTACAGGCTAGTGCTTGTAGTTTGAATGAAAACCTGCAGATTCAGTTGGCACCTCTCCTCTGACCAGGACTGTGAGGGGAACATGAATCAGAGTAGAAAAAAAAAGTCCAGAACAAGCAGTGTGATTTCCCCCACTTTGCTTCCCAGGTATCGCTGTCTCTCCCCAGCAATGGCCGATTTCAAGGCAGGTTTTTCAAAACAAAACACTTCCTCCGGGCCACCACTCGCTCTGTGTTAAGAGACATTGTGGCTGTGCAGCTATTTCTGCCGGCCTCAGAATGGTGTGCACAAACAGAATGGCTGCGGACAATGGGCAGCATGCAGTGAAGTGCAGGCTATAATGAGGCAGATGTCTGGCTATTGGGAGCCCACAGCAGGCGGGGGGGACACATCCCTGCTTTTGTTGGTGGGGTTCTCTCTCTCTCTCTCTCTCTCTCTCTCTCTCTCTCTCTCTCTCTCTCTCTCTCTCTCTCTCTCTCTCTCTCTCTCTCTCTCTCTCTTACAAACATGTGAACATGCACACTCCCCTCACACCTCCCCCCACCTCCATTGGTTTTAATTATCCCACTCCAAATCCGCCGCTCCATTAGTAGCTGTATAATAGTGCCCCCCCCTCGCTTCTACCTCCCCCTACCTCCCCAGCTCCTCTCCATTCAAGTCGGGGAGAGAAGCTGCCCTTTGAGCCCCTGTCAGCCTCGTTGGCCGGGGTCTCCAGGTTCTCACATTCCCTCTCTGCCAATCAGAGCCCTGCACGGAGGCAGGGCCCAATTAGATGACAGCGTCCTGCCAGAGGAAAGGAGGCGAGGAGAAAAAAAAAAAAGAAAGCCTATCGCTGTGATTAATTTATTCAGATTCCCTCCGGGGACCGACTCTCCTGGAACGCACCCCATTTTTATGTACCCTCATACCCAACACCTCCTCCTCCCCATCCACCCTCCTCTTCATTCTTTTATTGCGTTTGTGAAGAGTGATAGAAGAATGCAGAGTATTTCTTTTTCAGGCACTTTTAATATGTCCCCCCCTCTCTCTCCACTTCCCCATTTTATCCTCCCCCTCCTCCTCCTCCTCTCAAGGTAATTACAGAGAAGTCTCAATAGATGGGAAATTCATGTCTTTGAGCCCTGGCCATATGATGTATGAGAGAGAGGCTGGTACAGAATTAAAGGAAGGAGGCAGAGAATAGGGGGACGGCAGGAACTTGAACCCGCAAGTGTTATTGTGCTCAAGCCGAAGGGGCCAAAACATAGTATCCATGGTAAATAAAACAGAGAGCTTCTTCAGGCCCCTCGACAACCCCTCCCTCCCCTCCTCCCTCCTCCCCCTCTCCTCCCACCGCCCCTTGCGACCTGTTGCTTTCTTCCAGCCACCATTGTCCCCAAGTGTGAAGTGGGTGACATCACCGTTTCCTCTCGTAAACAGGTGTGATGGGACGGAAAAAAAGTCCACTGTGCGCCTCGGGGGCTCTCGTCTCTTTTCAGTGCGTGGGTTTCATTTCACCTTATGTCCCTCGACACTGCTGGGGGCCCACCCTCCCCCCTTCCCCCCCTCCCCCCTTCCCCCCCACTATATCTACTGTATAGCATCTAGGGAGGAAACCATAAAAAAATCTAAGAGGTTCATTTGGAACTGACAGATCCACCATCTTCTCTGACAAAATGATTGCAGGCATAAAGACAAGGCTCACTATTAGAGATTTTAGCTACACTGTGCTGCACTACATTTTAGTGCATACAGCGTAAACATCTGTGTCTTGTAGTGTAAGAGCGTCAACATCAGGTGACACTCTATTAGCCAAATGGATAGTGTTTTAAAATTCAACCTTCCAAGATGAGGGCAACTTTCACAGGAAGTGCCAGCTGTGTCTGCTTTCTCCTTCGAGACTACAGAGTTCAGTAAAAATTCCTCAATTTTTTTAACACCGGCAGTGCGTTGAGGTTGCAAGCAGAGCAGCCAACCTGCAAGGCGTTTACACCTGATGATGATAATACGTCTTACATATGGACAGCTCAGTGCTCCCTATGAAGAAAACTGGACTTGAGGTGTTTTTTCTCAAACCGTCCCAATGTGACGTCAACAAACATGCACACACAGTCAATGATACACACATATTACTTTAAAAGACTTTGCCCTTTGCAAAACAGCACGGTGTCCTTTTAAAAAAAAATCCATATACTTTTATATTCTTGTCAGTTGGTTAAATCTGTGCAGTTAAAAGTTAATGGTGCTCTTAAGCTGGTACTCACTTCACTGCAGGGGTCCATGGTGGCTCCAATGCACCAAGCTTGGTATGACGTATTTGTCTCGTGTCCGGCTATGAAGAAATGCATTAGTCTTAAGGAAAAACACACCTTAATGCAAAGTCTATGCATGCAGAACTTATTGCAATTAGATGCGATTGGATCGGCCAGACCACATCCGAAGGTGGCCTGTCTCGCATTGACAGGTGTAAATACAATCTGTACAGCGTGACTATATTTAAAAAAAATAAATAAATAAATCCACCCAGCCAGGTGCAAGGTCACCTAACTCCGCCTCTTCCTGCTAGCTTTAGCGAGCCTCGCAAAAGCTACAAGTAGTAGCAGTAGCTATCAAGTCTTCGCTCACAAAGAGTGATTTAAACATGTGTGTCGACCGGTCTGCCAGCAACGCCTAGCTAATTTGAGTATTGAAATCGAATCTTATTACGGACACGGTCAAGGTAATGAGAATGCTTATTAACACCAGGGCTGAATGCTAAAGCCTGTGGATCAGAGGTCATTATCCACATAATTTATCTAGATACAGATCACATGTCAGATGTAACTGAGGCCTAGAAGACATCCTACCTGTGTCATCTGTCAACCAATCAACCAATCAGCTGCTGTTGTCAAGTTAGGGTAGAAACACAGAGCGCAGCGTAGCCACCAGGAACCACCAATACCTCTCTCATTCAGCTCACGATGATATGCATGAGTGCAGGAGCTACATCTTTCCGGAATGTTTCGTGGGAATAATAAGATGCAATTTACATTTATTTACAATAAATATATGACAGATGTCAGGTGTGATTGGTTCCCGTGCCATGATTTTACACCCTTCCAGGTCACAGGTCATTTATTCTAACTTTGCCCTCCGTGCTACCTGCCCGTCACTGCCAGCTATCCCCTCGTGCTCGTCATGAGAGATTCACCACTTATCCTAGAAAATTAATCAGGAGCCAGCAGCTCCACCCGGCTTGCCATATTCTGCCCTTACACGTTGAGCGAGCCTCATAGCCCCATCAGCACACCAGAAGTACACAGAGGTATAAAAACAGGCTCCATCCCAATTATTTATTCTTTTCATTCACTTAAAAATATGTAGTCAGGATCTAACAGAACATCTACAATAAATGTGTTCTGTTTCTGTGAAACTGGGTGTTCAGCTGGTGTGCTGCTGCAAGTTTGATGTTTGGTCCACATCATACACTCTCTCTGTGTCTCTCTCCTCTGTGATTCCTGTCACTCTTGACTCTGCTATCCAATGAAGCAGAAATACCATTAAAAGCTGGATTCTGGAAGCTTATGTCAGGTTTTCATTTTCTTCACATCACACACACACAGAGCTGATACAGCACTGCACTCTCTCTCTCCATCCACCATGTAAGAGCCTGCCACCCATCTCCTGGAAGTCCCAGCACCCACCCATATTAACCTCTATTAATCTCAGTGCCTGTAACCTTGTCCTGATGATTTATGCATCCGGACGGGCACCGTACTCTCAAGGCAAACGCTGCACTGACAACAACCCACGAGGGATGATAATTAGTAAGGCACTTTCACAGTTAATATAGCTGCCTCATTAGGTGTTGCATGTGCTTTTATCTGCTTCACAGCGCCGACACAGTGACGTAATTTGGTTTTGATCTTAGAGCGTCGCTTTGTACCGCTGCAGACGATCTCCATTCTTGATGACGAGGTTTGATAGTTGATGATGGTTGCTTCTGATGTTGCTGAAGATCTGGGGCTTGGTGAGCTGTTGCACTCACTGCAAATCACTGTTTAAAAGCACCAGCTAACTGTTTAAGATGCATAAGAGCATAAGTGTTCAGCTTGAGAATTTACTGTAACACTCCCATCATGTTTCCTCAGTATCTGTTCCCAGCTGCAGGGACGTGACAAATGCATGATTCATCGTGATGAAAGCGAGCTGAACACCCATCAAACGGGAGCGTTGGTGTGGAGTCTCACTTCCCCTCAGCTGCTTCAGCTGCAGAGATGGACCATCACACCATTAGATATTCACCCAAGACTGAATTAAACAGTACTGCGCTGGCATTGAACCCCTCTTCTCCTGTCCGCCTTCACCAAAATATCCAAAATCCAAAAAGAAAAAGACACGGAAAAGCCAAGATTAACACTTTCCTTCTGACACGCAAAAGATGATAAATGCATTGTGGGGTTTTGTGAAGAAGACATTGACTTTCACAATCCATTTCGGGTATTTTAGTGGCACGTTTATCTATAACATTTGATTTAACCAAGATTGTTTCGTTGAGAGCTCTCTTTAACACCCTGCTCCACACTTACACAGTGTTTGAGTTTTGTTTTATCTGACACTGGATGGAGACTTTTCCTTCCAAAGGAATAAAACTTGAAACACTTCCGTTATGGCACATGCTCTGTAATCACTTGACCACCAGTGATGGAAGATGTATTCACATCCTCAACTTAAAGGCGCTCTATAAAGTTTAATCTAGACAAACAAAGTTCTGTTCCTCATACAAAACATTTGCAAAGCATTTTTAAAGTTTTAATCCTGCTTTGTTTACATTCATGTTTACTTGCTATCAGACTTCAAGTAGAAGTAGTAATACATCAGTGTAAAAATAGTACGAAATAAGAAATTCTGCATTCAAAATTATACATAAGTAAAAGTGTAGAAGAATTTATATCAAACAAGTACTCTTATGTAATTGCCCCCCGTTTTATTGTTGGGTTATAATAAGTGGTGCACAACAGGTTAGATAATGTTGTAGCTGGTTGAGGTGGAGCTAATTTAACTACTTTATATACTGTTTCATAGTTTTAATCATTAACAATGCATCATATTTATAAGACGATCATACAGATGGGTGACGAATGAAAATACAACCCAATAAAAAGTGTGTTAGTCAGGTCTTGGTGGATAACAATCCTCCAGTACTCCAGGTCTCTGGAACGACTGGAGGATGCTGGTGGAGGGCACTCACTCCATCATCTCCCCTAGGTGTTCAGTTGGTTTGAGATCTGGTGACTGTGAAGGCTGCCTCACATCATTTTCTTACTTCTGAACCTGTTCATTGAGCCCTCATGCCCTGTATGGAAGCATCTGCATTTATTATGTTTCTCCATGTCCATCTATTGTCTATGTCTTTTCTTTAGAGGGTCGCGGCGAGCTGGAGCCGATCCCAGCTGACATTGGGCAAGAGGTGGGGTACACCCTGGACAGGTCGCCAGTCAATCACAGGGCTGACAAATAGAGACAGACAACCATTCTGGCTCACAGTCACACCTTCGGGCAATTTAGAGTCATCGATTAACCTAACCTGCATGTCTTTGGACTGTGGGAGGAAGCCGAGTACCCGGAGAGAACACACGCAGGCCCGGGGGGAACGTGGCCCCCAACCACTGCAACACCGTGCTGCGTTTTAGTTTTTTTCTTTTATTTGTCACCTGTCTATAGCAACCACAGCTGTCAAATACATTGAATGGAGTA
Organism: Macquaria ambigua; assembly: GCA_008360985.2. Taxonomy (NCBI): domain Eukaryota; kingdom Metazoa; phylum Chordata; class Actinopteri; order Centrarchiformes; family Percichthyidae; genus Macquaria; species Macquaria ambigua. The sequence continues at coordinate 116,479 of VMKM01001312.1, read as the reverse complement.
GGAACTACAAAATGTCCCTCTGAAACAAAGCAAGTGAAGTAAACACATCACATCAACTGGAAATACTTAAGTAAGGTACCTCAAAACTGTACTTAGTCAGTGACTTCCTTCAAGTCAGGACACCGTCTCAGTTTGACAGTGTGGGTTTATAAATGACAAGGCATTAACAATGAGGGTAACACTTTATATTACGGTCCTTGTAATAAGCGTTAGTTAATTAATTAATTAATAGGTCATAAGGCCCTCATAAGATGCTTATTAACATTATTATGTGTTAATAAGACTATATAAGTACTAATAATAGCACCATAAACATGTTTATTGTTAGATTATGAGACATTTGTAGGCACTTATAAGAAACTTGTTAACAATTAAGACTGTTAAGAACATTAATACCAGTAAAAGCCTTATGAGTTTCTTATAATTGTTTATAATAGCATTACAGACTTATTTATTGAGTCTTACTAACTTACCTATTCTGTCATCGTTTAACCTTTGCTAACCTTTTTTTGTTGCTTTATTAAGGTTAAAATAAACTTTATTATTCATTTATTAGCATTCATTTATTGAAGTGCCTTATTAACGGTTAACTATGCCTTTTGCAGCTATCGGGGTAATACAGTTTCATGCTTACCTTGACCTTCGTTTTCATGTGCTATGTGATCATTTTCATAAAACGACAAACGAGACTATCCAGTGATTGTGAATCATCTGGGTCTTTACATATTATCTTTTGAAAGGGCTGCAGCTGAGAGCAAGTGTCTGACGAAGTGGGATCGATTATACGGGGGTACAATGTGTTTTGGAAACACTAACAAACGTCATATATCTGCTCACTTCTGGCCCTCACACGCTGAATGTGTGAGGGCTAAGTTTATATTGGAGTCTTAATAGATGTGCTTACACAGTCGCTCTCATTGGACTCACACACACAGATGTCTACAGATAACACAGACACGGACATGAACACACACACGCTCTCATGAAAAATCCATTATGGGTCCTCAACAAAGTGTGGTTTTCCCTTTGTACCCAGATTCCAATTTGCTCAAACCTATAATCAAAGTCGAGGGCTGCCTATTTGTTTTCCGCGCTTGGCCTCATCCTGTTTTAATGTTTGCTCAGAGAGAGAGGGAATTGTCACATAAAAGAAAGCTTGAATGTCGTTCGCACCATTATACTTTCATTCTTCCCCCACGATGAGAGAGAATCCCCCGGGGTATTCATTAGTCAACCCACAGGCCCCCCTCGCTCCCTCCATCCCACCTCTGCTCGTCACATAATTGCAGGGCTCCACAAATGGCTCCACTTTGAGTCCATATTGAGAAATGTGTTTTACGAGAGCTGTCAGTGTTATTGATTTGTGTTGAGACACAGCGGACAGCTGTAATAATACCAATAAAGCAGCGATTTCAAGAATAAGCAGAGGAGGCTGGAGTGGGTGTTGCATGGCATGAGATGCTTCCCCGTTCATGTTTATGGGTTTTTTTTTTCTGTGTTGCGTATGGCAACGTGTGACACCAAGGCAGATGAAGCTTATCTAAAATGCATTTTGATCTGCGCAGTGAGAACGGTTTTCAAAAAGATCTCCAAGCGAAGCAATCATGTCGTCATCAGGCTTTGAGGAGTGACAGCTGAGGGTCAACGCCGGGGAGATCTTAATCAGGGTACGATGAAGTGTCATAAAACCCAGCCCTCCAATGTTTGTGTGGCATTCAAAACAAGTGACAGTATCCATTAAGGCCACAAGAATGTTGAGGTCCAACTGTGACAAAGATACATGGAGTACATCCTGTCATTAATATTGTATAACTTTGTCATTGAGATTAATACCTATGATAAGCTTCACTGGCTTTCTGCCTCACCTGCACACACTCATATTGCACCTTCTAATAAGGCATTAATCATTTATTAATGCTTTAGAGATCAGTAATAAGTCATTTGTAAGAGTATTTTTTTGGGTTGCCAGGTTTGAAAAATCTCCTTTGGTAGTGTAAACTGTATCCTCATCAAGTCTCAGAAATGCCAAATCAGTGCAGATCCCTCAAAGACTTGTTTTCTTTGGCTTTTTTTTTCATGATCTTAAAACTTAATATGTTGTGGTTTGTACATTTTGTCTCTCTTGTCTCTCAACTGTAAAGCACTTTGTAACTAGTGTTATATAAATAAAGTTTACTAGCACAGTTTGCTTTGCCTTCTTTAGCTAGTGCTTTCATCAGGAAGACCACCATCTGTCTTCTGGAGAACAGCAGAGCATGTGACCGAAATTAATGAATTAGGAACATTTACAACTCCACACTTGATGGAGTGTTGTAGTGTAAGAACCCGTAATTATGACTTACATTTATCAATGCAGACAAGATACTGGCTTTGTTATAAAGTCTGCAGTTATAAATGTTAGTCATTCATAACAGGATATTTATTTCTCACTTGCAAACAAATGATAACGGTTAAATTAACTTTGATCTGGATGCTCTGCACCTGTTTTCTAGGAGTGTTCGACGGTAAACACTGGAGGAGAATCGCCTCCAATCGATAAAAAGACAGAGAAAGTTGTTGTTTTTTCTCAAACAAGGCAACCCAAAGGTTGTCCCACAGAGTCCTCAAGGGTACTCTAGTGACTTAGTATTGTAGTTAAATAAAGTTGGGGGACATAAGAGAAAAAAAAAGGTTCAAATTGAAACCGAATGAGCTGAAATATCCTGACTTGTAGTCTCTAGTATGGGTCAAGCTCCAAAAACACTGGATCCTACAATTCCCATAATGCCTTTCAAACTTGATGCCCCTAGTTCCTAACGCAGGCTTTCTGTTAAAAATGTGAAGTCTCGAAGAAGCTGAGATAACTGATGAGATCATCATTATTTTCCCAGACTTTAGAAAGCTCTCTTCAGAGCCACAGAACACATTATACAGCTGTCTTCACAGGTTGAGTCGTCGTGTCGAGTAAACTGATCATCCTGTGTCAAGTTGGTGTGATGGTAGTGCCACTTTAATGACTTATTAGTGATCTATAAAGCATTAATAAATGATTTATGAATGACTAATTAAGCGTTAGTGGAGAGTGGTACACTTTATATCTGTGGTGTTTTACTCATAGCTTTTCAGTTTATACTCTTTAGTCTCCTGAGGCAAATGAAACCTCATTGATTAGTTTTTCATGCAGGAGCAGCAGTGTGAACAATACATACATGAGCAGAGTGATTTTTCCCGCCTTTACGCAGCTTGTTCTTTTCCCTCCTCTTTCATTACATTCTTTGGGATGTGATGCATCGGCGTGTAAGATATCAAACGTGACGTATCATTTTGCAGCACGTCAGAGAGGAGAACACAAAGGTCTACCAAACAGACGCCGACCCAGCCTGTTTGCCTTCCCTGCAGTCTCCCGGGCAGAAAAATGAGATGGTTTCCGTAGCGACGGTGGGGCGAAAATGATTGTTTTCTCAGATGTTCTGTGGCCCCGCCGTTCCCCACGGTGACGGTGACAGAGGCATTCTGGGATAGGCTGTGGCCGCGCTTGGCAGGCCTCGAAGGCGTCAGTGCTGTTTCTCCCGGGACATCCTGGCACCGCATCCCAACCCGCAACGCTGCAGCAGCAGCCTAATTAAAACCACACCGCTCCTCCTCTGCTGCTTCTCCTCTCCTCACAAAGTCACATCCCCTGACTCACACACACACATTCTCACTAAAACTCATCTTAAAAGCTATTTGCAAATAATTCTTACTTAAAGTGTTTGTTTTAATCTACTTACAGTGCGAGATGGGTGGAGTTTACAGCATCGGATTTTGTTAGATAAGATGTCAATCACGGCAAACAGCATCAAATGAAGTTTCAAACACTCTTTTGTGGTATTTAAATAACTTTCTGGCACTCATGGCGCTGTCATATGTGGTAAAACCCACCCATCTGGCTTTAAAGTAGGTTAAATCAAACTACTATAAAAGAAGTATTTGCACATACACTCACGGCCCAGGTCTGACTCAGAGTCCACACACAGTGAACTTTTCACTCGGCCCAGACACACAAAGACATGGGGGTATGTGCCACCAGATTAAACATTTTACATCCAAATGTTTTTCTGCTCTGCTGCAGAGGGCTCCTCTGAGCTCATTTCTCCGCTGCCATTAGCTCAAATGTCATCAATCCTCGGCTTGTTAGGGTAAAAAAAATAGGTTGTCAGAGTTCACTGAACCTGGATCAAATGCTATTTGCAAGTCATGTCTGTGGTTTGTTTTAGCCTATGTGGGCGCCAGATGGACAGTTTTGCTACAAAGTGCCAACAGTTTTGACAATCTCAGGAAAGTGTTTGAGCCAATATTGTAGACTTCGTTCTGACTGACAACTTACTTGACAAATTGTCCTGACGTGCCACCAGCATGTAGTCCAAAACATATAAATTAAACAAGGAGAGGTATTTGCGCGTAGTTTTTCACCCAGGTCTGGTCACAGGTTGGCTGAGGAAGGTCGTCTTTTACTTCGCTGCTCCGCTGCCATAAGCTGAAGTGTCATCAATCACAGGCTCGTTAGGGCCAAGAAATTAGATACCCACCAACCCACTGGCACCGGCTACATGTATCGTTCAGAGTTTAAACCTCCCACGATCTTCATAACTCTGGATTTAACAGACAGTGTGCAAGAAGAAGAGAGGGGAAAGTAACGCTGTAAATATTTCCAAACTTTACGTCATCAGCGTTCCCACACACACTTTACATTTACATTTTCCAAAATTTTACAGAACTTTTCCCAAACTTCATACCGAGTTTTCAAGCCTTGTCATATTCCATAACTTAGCTAGGATTTTCGAGGCTGTGGGAAAGCTTTATGGGACTTATTTAAGTTGTGGCCTGCTTGTTGTTGAACTTCAAAAGATCCCACATGAACAGAGAATGTGTAAATACCAACTGGCAAAACCTAACATGTTAAACATCGGGACATATGTCAAAATGACTCTCCGTTACTGATGATTCTGTTTGTGGCTTATTTGGGCTCCACAATCCTTGATGGTCCTGTTCCACAAGAACTACAAAATCCCAGCGGGTGTCACAGGAGATGCTCAGTAATTAGTTGCATCTTAATCAGCCCAAACTGCAGCAACTCTAACAAATCCATTTCATCCTGCAATAAATCTTTCCCTTTCCAGCAGTGTGTTAGATGAGAAGAAGACTGAATATGCATGAAACACATGACACAAAAAGTAAAAGACAAAAAAAAAACCCTGAAAAAATAGAAACTCTTTCATGCTAAAGAGGAAAACAAGCTTCTCAGGGTGCTGGGTGTCAAACTGATGAGAGATGGATCTGATCCAAAGTGTTTCCATACAAGTGAACAGCATGACAAATGATTCACCATGAATATTCATTGTTTTGTGCATCAATGGATGTTTTATTTAATGTATAGACTTCCAGCAAATGTAGGTTGTGAAATTCAGAACGAGTCCTTTTCCCTTTTCTTGTTTTTCTGCCAGTCGTCCTTTTATTTTTCCTTCCATTTTAATGGCATTTAAGTCATTTTATAGAGGTGTGATAATTACAGTGTTTGCAGGAAGATCAACAATTCAGAAAGCTTGATTTAGTTGTTTTGCAAATGCTTAAATGAAGTGCAACCCCTACTGCATATAAATACCACCCCACTGGGAGATAACGGTTTTAATTCTGAGTTGCTATTAAACCTTCTTGGAAAATGTTATGTTTACTATTCAAAAGAAACAGATCATTATCTTGTCTTCAGAATGTCTTACTGTGCACATAATGGGCTAAAGATACCTAATATTTTAATAATGTTGCACAATGGGGTTTTCGTATGAGGCAGATTTTGTTTTGTTTTTTAAATCAGATCGATTAATGTTGCTGTTACATGAGCATTTCTAAACATCATTATATATTTGTCCAACTCTCTGTGTCACTTGTGACATGATAAGTGCAAACAAACCCCGGTGGAGATGATGGTAGCCTCTATTTTGTGCCAGTGTGAGTGTAGTTGTTGTTAGTGCTAATTTGTCCCAAAATTAAAGCCACATTTTCCAAGTCTCCTTTTCAGTGCTGTACTCCAGATATGTTTGTTTTCTCATTTAGGAAGTGTGATTTCCTTTGGCCTGTCACACCTTTGCCCACCTGCCATTTCTAAAAACTGTGTTGGAAGAACACAACATGTTTTATGTCTTTAAACAAATGTGACTTTGTACAGCACAGAATATAAAACGTGGTAAACTCTGGCAGAGGCTGACAATTCATTTGTTATGGCAAAGATACTAAAGTCTAATGTGGTGTTGATTTATTGATGCAAAATGCTTAATGCTGCACCTTTTTTATATTTGGCAGCTGGATAATATTAAACTCTATGTGACGTGTTTTTAAAAGTAGGTTGAGGTTTGTTTTCATTGCTACAAGCTGATTTTGTCTTGAATTCTGACAGGATGATCATGCTCACCTCGATGCCATTGTATGATTTAAGATGTAGCTCTCAGGCTGCGTTCAAAATCGCATACTATTCATACTACTCATGAGTATGATGTAAAGTTGAGTATGTACTGCGTTCCAACTGCAATGTATGTGGATTTAGTGTACGCAAAAAATTGTATACTAGATTAGCAAGAATTTCTGAGTATGCGACGTGAGCTTACTGGACATATTCAACTGCCCCAGAATGCATTGCGTGTCTTCAGACTGTGCAATGGCGGTAAAATAATTACGAATGATGGAGAGTGAACGTGAAACAGAAGCTCCTCAGGACGTCAAGGTGCAGTTAAGAGGGACAAGGTGGAAACTCACAAATATTTAACACTAAAAATATTTAATAATTTGAATTTGCCTTAAAATTATACTGGACAACATTCAATTCAGTACATTTGTGATAAACAGTTTTCATTCATCGGTAGCTGGAACCGGTCATGTGATCGATACAGTCGTGTGATGCAGAGAAGACGGATTGTTTGAGTGCTTCAGTGTGAACAGTCTGCCGGTAATGGCATACTTAATCCTTAATTTAATCTTTATTTATATAACGCTTTTCAAAACAAGTTATAAAGCTATATACATACAATTAAAAAAGACAATAAGCAAACTGTTAATAAAATATTATGATAAAATAATAATGAAACAGACAGTGAAATCAATAAGACAGACAGCAAAATCAATAAAAAAAAGCAAGTCTAAAATAGTGACTTAAAAGAAGACAATGTGTTAGCTTCCCTGATGTCCTCCAGCAGGTCATTTCACAACTGAGGGCCCCGATCACCTAGTACGCAGTTTGCAGTACATACTGATTGAGTATGTACTATGCAGTATGCGATTTTAACACGCACTCGTACATTTCTTTCTGCCTTTTATTTTCTTATATGAGCCTTGTGCACCACCACACACATTTGCACGGGCACACACACACTCTCTGTGTTATTGATATAAAAGGGAGAATCTGTAATTTGTTAGATTGGATTACGTCTGAATTACGGTTTATGGGCCCTTTTCCACAGAGTTGTTCTCTTCTGCAAATTGGATTAGCTCTACCCTCTGCTTCATCTTTGGCGTCGTGTGCTTAAGACGTTATTGGCATGACAGAAAGCAATATCTACTGTGTTCTACTGTGTGTTTTTGTTTATACTGGAGACAATATTGCCCATAGAGTCTTTAGAGCTGTTTCAAGCCTCAGTCCTGAATTCATTTGGCCACATAAATTTAAAGCAGGGAGTTCACGTATTTGTTGAAAAGCTTGACTTTAACATGGAAAATAGGCTTACTGCCTCTTTTATAAGGCATTTCAAAATAAAGGTCTGCTTCACTGAGGAAATTCCATCACATTGACTACATAAACAGACCTTTAAAATACTTAAAAATCACATGTTCTTCTGTCATTTCACCACTTTGTACAGTATACATCCAATGAAGCAAAGATTGAAATGTTAGCTATGCAAAATTAAATTTCATTTCTTGAATTAAACCACCAGTTTTGGTGGCTAAAATGAAGCAGGCAAGACGTAAGAGAAACCAAACCAGTATTCATTTTTCTCAAAGTTTGCATAAGTGCATCCCACACACACTTCATTGCAGCAGGACTACTTCCAGACCTTTCAGACCTTTCAGACCTTCCACCATGAAGCCCCCAGCGTTCAGCTCTGCTCCTCAGCTCGCGTAACACCCAGAGAAACGCTAGATGACGGTGAGTCACACTTTAAATACCTGTGTAGGTGCAAGAGCATCACATCCCAGATTGCTCACTTCTGTTCCAAGAAAGGATCAAGGAGAAAAGTTTTATGCTACTTTATTGTTTTTTTTCTCCCCACACTGCAGTATTATGTCTCAGTTTGAGAGATACCATTTATTGCCTGTGGAGAAACATGAAATAGAAAAGGAAACATTTTCTGCTCCACAGTAGGACACTCGCTGTCTCTGCACCACAGGGAGTTGTGTTTACACCTCTGTAGCGATTCCTCAAAGGTTCAAATAATCTGGAAAATGAGGAAATAAATACTTTACGGACTAAGGTAACACATGCTCATCTGTATAACATTGTCAAGTGTTTTGACTGTGCCTCATAAAACAACATAGTAATGCTGCACGCTATCTCCACACTCCCTTAAGGTTTCCAGGAAATCCCTCCATTCCTTAGTGATTTTTTTCTTCTCTTGTTGATTGTGACGTTTCCTAGATTTAGACCAAATTTATTCCCAACTGTTTGGCTCGCCGCCACCAACGCTGCAGCAGCTGCGAAGAATTACCACTAGAAAACAATAAAATATCCCTCTCTCCTGAAAACGTGTCAGGAATGTCTTTAATTTGACGTGTCTCAGTCTTGTTTGGATCCATTCAAACCTCACGTCCCATTGTGTCATTTTGTTTCATTAAAATTATATCATGGTCTAGCTCATGATGCAGAACATATGAAAAGAGGTCGATTGCTGCTGTGGTGCAATATTCAAATAAAAATAATAATATAATGACATTTCTCATGCAAGTTAATGGTCCCAAGATAGCCAGTAATGGCAGTATCTGTCAGCGAGTTTTATTTACATGCCTGCAATCATTTATTTCACATTTTTCATGTGGTGAATATCTCATCTTGGGGGGAAAACTTAATCCAAACGTTAAAAAAGAAAAGAAAAGAAAGTCTCAAATTGTTGACAAAGGAAATAAGAAGAAAGAGACACGACCTTTAAGAAGGGAAGTGACAGCTGATAATAAAATATTAGTCATTTTGGCCGATTGTTCAGTTAAATAATACAAAAGTTTCCAACACAGTTCACTTGATTTGAGCCAGAATGACTCGGTCCACAATGAGTAAGCAAGTGAAAGTTTGTCTCGTTTTTATTACTCCACCGTCTGTCCTGGATGTTTTTTAAGTAATGTTTCCGGTTTGTTTGGAATAAACAGAAGAAGAAGTGGCTCATTAAGTACAACAGGAATTTGCGGGTTGCCACCTTGCCACATTTGTGACCAGGAACACCAGGAACTCAGGCTCATTATACTTTTACAGGAAAGCCCATTTTACAAAATGCACTTGATTCACTCATCTGTAAAACCAGATCCTGTAATGTGCACTTAAATAAAACACACACACACACACACACACTCAAGCTAAAAACTATGAATGAAAACATAAATATGAACAAACAGAAGCATGTCACATCTCGTCTTTATCTGAATGTTACGTATTTATGAGACGAGCCCCCGGAGCTCTTCAAACCTGCTAAAACTGTCTTTCATCAGGTGTCAGTGAAAATGGAAAGACGCTATTTCCTCATTTATGAAAAACACTTTTGGAGAGAAGTACTTTTGGATAAGTGATATCAAGAGTTACTTTAAGTTTTCACAGTTGAAAGAAGCATCAAAAGGTCCAAAGAAACATCTTAAACAACTCCTGCAGAGTAACCTTCTCTGTGATCAGTGTGTTTCTGACATCAACAGTTTTATGTCTTTAAGGATTTTTTGTATTCAGTCAGCCAGTATATGTAGAAAAATAAGTGGTGATCAGCTTTGAGTATTTCCATTTTATGTTAATTTATACTTCTACTCCACATCTCAGAGGGAAATATTGTACTTTTTACTCGACTACTTTTATGTGACACTTAGTTACTTTTTACATAAGAAAACAAGATATGCTTATATGATATGATGCAGTACTGTACTACTAATCTACTCAGTAGTATACAAAATATCTAAAATTGACTCCACATTGACGAAGCACAATATTAAAATGCTCTTACATGTATTTGTTAGTGATAAAAACAGAATAATACAATATTGTATAATAATATAACACTTTAAAAGGAGCCACTCTACATAATGAGTACTTTTACTTTTGATACTTTGAGTAAATTTCACTGATAATACTTCTCTGCTTTTACTTAAGTCACATTTTGAAATCAGGACTTGTACTTGTAACGGAGCCTCTAGAGCTTACTTTTTGCATTTATTTTTAAATGACCCATTATATTTTTGGTAATAAATCAATAATGACTTAATAATAACACTAATATGACAGAACATTTGTAGTTGAACATCGCTCGCCTTGCTGAAGTGATCAACGTCCGTCATATTGCTGCATGCCTGCCCGGCTCACTTTTGCAGTCTGCCTTGTTGAACATCTCTGGTAATAAACTACCTGCAGGCAGTTTAATCCTGCAGCCCATGTTCAGGGGTCACATAGCACATAGGCACGCCGGTCAACTGGAGTGTCCTAATCCCCCATATCCCACATATGGAGCCATGGGATGATTAGTAGTAGTATACTAGTAACCAAGCAGCTGTTTCAATGTAGTGGAGTAAAAAGTACAAAGTACCTGAGCACACCTTTAGAGTGTTTTCCTTACTCTCTTGTTCTCTCAGACTCTTTTGTTTAGTCTCTGTCTTGCTCTCTAGACTCTTGCTTGACATCACACTCTCTGTCTTAAAATACATGATTTCTTTTTGTACACTTTTATGTTCATGTCTTGTTTTACATCAGCATCCCGCATAAAGGTAACTTTCAATTTCTCTCTTTTGAATCTTTCTCTTGATTGGTTGATGTTTCTCATCTGGTCTCACTTCATCTCATTTCACCCTGCCTTACACACACACACACACACACAGTCTCTAATTTTCTTTCTCTGCTGATCTCTTTGAGTCTGTGCCGGCTTAGACTTGTGAAGAGGGGGTGATAGTAGAAGAATGATGGGTAGAGACGGGCCCGTTTGAAGCATCACAGCGGAAATCCAGAGTCCTCACTCACTGTGTGAAGCATATGGAGAGCACATGGCTGAATACTCTGTCTCTTTCTCCCTATATCCCTCTTTCTGTCTCTGTCTCTCCTGCTTGCAGGGGTTTTTGGTTGGAGGGCTCAGCTTTGATGACGGTCCAAAACAATCTTCCTCTTCACTCTGGACATTAGTTATGAGGATTAGTTGTTTCCTTCTGCAGCATAGGCCCATCAAAGGTGTCCCAAAATGGTCCTGTCTATTTTTAGACTGTGATTCCCTTTTTGTCTTCAGGCAGAAAGGATGTACGGTAGCAACCTGCTTGTCCAAAATCCAGACTTGTGGTTTTGATACAAAAGACTAGACAGTAAAACTGAAAGAAAAAGGGAAAGATAAAAGAGCTGGCAGAGGAAACACTGGTGCAGAGACTCAAAGAGGTTCAGTTACAAAATCCGTCATATGAACAAATTGTGACAGTAATTGATTGCGGGCAAGTAAAACCCATGTTTCATTTTTGGTTCATGCTTTCCAGAGATAGATGCTGCATCTCAGCAACCACTGCTCGGACTTCCACGAAATTCATCGTGGATCGCCATGGTCACCAGAGGAGGAACCCTGTAGTTTTTGTTAGCCATCGGGCCTTTTTTAAAAATTTCTACACAAGAAGTATCAAAGAAGAGTTCAGACTCTGAACAAATTTGCAGAGCACATTCATGTTCTCTGGAGTTTGAACCCTCTCTGATTTAGACTCTCTTGTGCTGCCTTCAGGACAAAATGGCAGCTTTGGACATGAGACTTCTCATAATCTAATGGGAAGACTGCCATGAAATTTGCTATATATATATTCATACCTTCAAAGAGAAACTCTTTCAATTTTTGTCACCCAATCTATATTCTCTATATATAATATATAAATTATGAGCCTTAGTTATAGTTATATGAAGACTATGTTCTTATTGTGTAAGGAAATTCATCTGGGAGTCGCAACTCAGTCCTGCAGTGAAAGGCACTTTCAGTCTTTGACATTTAACAATATGGGCACCATTGCAAATATCCATCTCTGTGACATCTCTGTCCCACCACTGAATTACCAGCGATGTTTGCTGAATTTATAATACCCATCATTTATGCAAAAATATTACATTTGGAAATAGTTTGAGTTATTGGGAGACAATTACAGTTGTCTTGTTTCTCTGAAAGTGGAACTCTGCTCTCAGTCTGCCAACAACCCTTCTGACTCGCACATTATTGCTTGCTGCATGAAGTCCCAACTGTAAACTACAATTACATTGCATTCCAGGTCAGTTTGTGGTTGTCCAACACATTTATATTGCTTCAATTAACTTCCCCAGGCTTTAGACTGCAGGGATAAATTCACCCAAATGGACCTCTGGGCTGCTCGCGGTTTCAGAGCTATTTCATTTATTTATCGTCTCAGCATTGTTTGTGGGTCTGTGGCTTTAGCATTCCCGGAGTTGTCACTTGGACAGCCAACACAACATTCTGATGAAAAACACGGTCCACATCACCGGGGGAAGTTTTCATCATATTTTTGCCAAGTAACATGAAGGAATGTTTTACTTAACTTAATTACGTGTACTTTCTTTACTTTAATTATTGCAATTCAACAATGTTACTTCATGTCTGTGTTTCCACAAAAAAAAAAAATGTCCAAAGGAACTGTAATTTAACTTCCAGATCTTGTCATGGTCTGTTTGTCCCAGCACATGAGTGTTGCAGGGTGTGGTGACAGCTTCAAGATCAGATTCATTGGGGTTTCCTGCAGGTACACTAATGGTCAAACATATGTGGACACTCCAACACTAGACCCATAACCTCAGTGTGATTGTTTAACATCTAGTTCTAAACACAAGGACATTAATGTGCTGCTATAACAGATGAGACTCTTCTGTTTTCAGTCTTTCCACCAGATTTCTGCAGGGATTTGCTCCCATTCAGCCACAAGAGCATCAGTGAGGTCCAACAATAATGTTGGGTGGTCAGGTCTGGCTTACAGTCGGTGTTCCAGTTCATCCCAAAGGGGTTGGATAGGGTTGAGGTCAGGGCTCTGTGCAGGCCAGTCAAGTTCTTCTACACCAAACTTTTCTTTATGGATCTGGCTTTGTGTCTGGGGGCATTGTCATGTTGAAGCAGGAAAGGGACAAACACAAACTGTGGACACAAAGTTGGGGGAACACTGTATGTTGTACAGTAGCATTAAGATTTCCTTTAATTGGAACTAAAGGGGCCTAGCCCAAGCCACACCTCTGTCCACATACTTTTGGCCACGTAGTGTAAATTGAATGATCAGAATACTACCTTCTGTTTGCCACTATGCCAGTAGTGTCTGGCTGCTCTTGAGACAGTTGGTATACTCTGTAGCAGCAGCATAAGGCCCTGGCTTTACAGGACAGCTTTTATTGGTCATGCATCAGAATTTTTGTGTAAATTATGTGTAAATTTTGTCAGACAATTTTGGCTTTGTGATGTTTGAATCAAAGTGGGAAAACTCCCGCACACTGTCTTTCTTACTGTTGGTTTATTTCGTACAACATTTATTGGTTTAAGCAATCTTCATCAGGTATATACATTTATATACATCTCTCCAGTCTCACACTTAGGTGTGCAAAGATGTACGTTTGATGGCATTTGGCTTTGGGATGTTTAAAACTGAACGTTGTGTGAATTCTTCTCTGGCATTTGAGTGCACTGTTTTCACTGGGCAGCCCTCAGATATGACTGCGGTTACATACATGTCGTATATGAAGGAGTGGATCATATTTTGTTGACACAACTTGGAAGCATTCACATGTAAACTAGCTGGAATGTATAATGATAATCATACAGTTTGTGGATTTGCTGCCATATTTACTGCTGGGGTAGACATACTTGCAGGATTCATGACGCCAATGTGGAAATATTTGAGCCTGTAAAAAAAAAGTTCTACTTCCCTTTAAGAGGCTTTGCTCGTATGTTGTATTCTATGACAAAAGGTCCTGGGCTGGGTTTGAAACCAGGATGTTGCATTTACATGGTATGCCTCACCAGGACACTCTACATCAGTTGTTAAATAAATGCTAAGCTTGAAAAAAACTTGCTCAGCAGCTATTTCCCTTTATAAATAAAGGTTAAGAAAAGATCCTATTAGTGCCATATTTTAAATTCATATAGATGAAATTCACAGTAAACTCTCCTGGCTCTTCCTCCAGATGCTTATGGAAGATTCTCATTCCCAAATGACCTGACCCACTTTAACTTACTGAACCCACTGTTGGCAGATTAAATAATATATCAGAAATTTCCTATCAAATATAGTTTTCGCAAGAATGCCTACTTTCCCTGAGATCTCACAGAGCATGTTAAGTTTCAACTACAGTATAAATCTAAACAGGAAAACCCACCCAAATTGCAGTGATAGTTAGAATTAGTATACATGAGAGTCTCAGTTGCTCATAAAACATCTTTACTCTCTAATGGCGTGGCCCACTTTAGCCTGCCTAACTGGCCTTAAAATATGCTCTTTTATCCACTTCTTCTGGAGATGGGTTTACCTTGAACACCAGGCTTTACTGAGTTCAGCTGCTCTGCCTGGATACCTCTGAATGTAGCAGAGAGCATCAGGCTTTAGGAATGCCAAAAGATCCAGGGGCAGGGGATCACTGACCTTGCACCCTCCTATCTTTGGACATAGTCCTGATTTACTGAAGCAGCCTAAACCCCCCTCACCTTGGAGGCTTTCAAAAGGTCTGGATAGAGTTTTCTGGAATGTCCTTTTATCAGTTGCAGTTGCTCAAAGATGCCATGCTGGACAATCAATCAATTGGTTTCTCCACTTGAGTATTTGACTATTCTGATTAAGCTTGAACACGTCCGCAGTTTTGGCCCAGAGTAATCAACTTCTTCCAGGAAATATTTTGTGGTCACACAACTCTGCACATTCACACTGTGAGCAGCCCCATTTTATTTACTGGTGGCCACTGAGCAGCTGTAGCGGGGCACTTTTTTTTAGCCATGCTTGTGTGATGGCAATGTGGGTTTGTTGGCCGGTCAGTCCACCACTTTGGTCCACACTGAAATCTCAATAACTGTTGGAAGGATCAAGATGAATTTTTACAGACACAAATGGTGCCCAGATGATGTTTCCTAATGACTTTGGTGATCCCCACTTTTCCTCTAGCAGCACCAGCAGGTCAAAGTTTTTTTACTTTTACTCCATTGAAATATCTCAACATCTACTAAATAGATTGGGCCAAAATTTGGTACAAACAATCATGTTCCCCTCAGGTTGAATTGTAAAAACATTGGTGATCCTCTGACTTTTCCTCTAGCACCACCATCAGGTCAAAATTTCAATTTGTCCAATACTTTGGTTTATGACCAAATACCTGCAGAATGAATGGTATTCCCATTTGCTAATTAGCAAATGTTAGCATGCTTACACGCTAAACAAAGATGGTGAACATGTATGTTAACATATATATACTATATGTAAATATTATACTTGCTAAATGTAGCACTGCTGTTACGCAGAAAGCTAGGACCAGGCTCTAGGTTCAGAAGGAGAAGGGTTGATAACTAATGTTAATAATAATGGACCACAGACCAAGGATAAGTTTGAACTGCCGGCTTATTTAGGGAAAATATATTATATATATATATACACACATGCAATACAGTACAAAATCACAAATTCTTTACACACTTCACATAAACCCAAATAAAACCAAAAATCCCAGAGAAAGAAAGAATTTCTGTAATTTAGTTCCAATTTGGTTAACCTATTTTAGTTCAAAGAATAATATTCAACTTAGGTTACTTTAGGTTGTTTAATTCTCGGTTTCTCTTTTGAGTCGACTCAGTTCTAAATTTTTAAGTTATCTCTGTTAGGCCTATTTAGGAGTTTAGTTTGACTCTCACTTAGTTTACTTATTCAGTACACCAGTTCAGAATAAACAATCATTGCATCACCAATTCGGCATGAATAGGAAATAAAACACATCTCACTGATGGATCAATACAAAATGATAACTCGAAATCATAGCATAACAATGTTCAATAAACACTATTTTCACAACTCTCTGTGTAAACATGTCCTTGTGTTAAGTTCTGACCAGTCCAATTGGATCCTCCTGCGTGTAGCAGCAAAATACTGCAGGTTTACTCCTACCACGATGCAGGTGTATGGATCAACGTTCTTATCCTGAAGTGTAGGTTGCTCTTTCCAAAAGCAAATGCCTGTCCAACTTGGTTCTCCTAGGGGTGGCTCGCCATCTCTGTTTCTTCCTCCTGCCCCGTGCGTACAAACGCCAAGCAATCCTTCTGTCTCTAAGACCTGGCCTGTTGTAGATTACAACAGAGCAATATACATACAAGCACTTAATATTACAGATCTGAAAATAAAACCTGAATATGAAAAGGACACACTCTTAAATTCAGGTAAATATAACCTGAACCGCACCCTAAATTGGCGGCGGCGTTTACATCCTTACAACAAGGCTAACTTGACCAAGCCTGTTGCATGTGACTTATTAGCTCACTTTAACAAAGAAAAACCCACAAAATAAACAACATAAAATATATTCACGCTGCCTTAGCTTAGCTACTGGCAATTTTAGTGGCGCAGTTAGCCTGAAAAACATGCTAATAGCATGCTAATTTACACGGCAAGAAATAGTTTAACTCACCAAATCCACGTTCAAACAAACAAAAACAGCATCCAACAGTGTGTGCAGAGGGAACACAAAATCCTCCAAAACGGAAAAAAATATATAAAGTTTACACTCCTTTATAACTCATCTCTTAACTCCACCAACAACGTTAGCGGCGCTATATTGACACTGATTGGCTGTTACCACTGCACTGATTAAAGGAACAGTACACACAATTAAATAGCAAACTGAACAATAACATTGGCTTACATTACATTTATCACTTGCTTAATAATCTTTTGTGTGTTAATGGTTATATTTAACCTAGGTTACATAAACATCGGCATGTGGCATGCTGGGCCTAAGTACAGCAACAGGTAGCTGCTAGCATGGCTGTAGACCTGTTTGTCTTGTTGTCTTACAGGATCCCATTGAAAAAATGAAGTTGTTCATCTCTAGGGTATAATCTTTGAATTTTAAAATTAGTAAACTTCCAACATATTTGGGGTACAAAGGCTACAAAACTAAAACCAAATACTATTATAGTATTTATAATTTTTAAATTTATAAAAGTTGTTTTTGTGGATCTCTGCTCAATTAGCTTTCTCCCTCCTTTGAGAAAATGTGACTTTATAGTGTCACTTATATTAGGATGCCACTTTGTGTGCCTTGCTCAGGGGGACTTTGGCCACAGCTGACAGGCGAGGGAAAACCTTCTTTAATTTCATGATCCTCATTTTCCCACGCTTGCATGGAGTTCCTCAATGAAGTGTGTTAGTTGAGGGACAGGCTGCATCTGTGAAATTGCAACACTGCCTCTCTCCATTTCCCCTCCACAATCACTGACAATAGAACAATATCCAATTATCTGCAGAACAACACCGCCTCACAGCCAGCTGTACATTAGGTCTCAGTTTCTGGGAATGAGTCCTAATATCTGGCTGGCACCAACAGGGCCTCCTCCACAGCTGCTTAGCTCAGCTTCCAAAAGATGAAAACAGGAAGAATGAAAGATACAGTGATCACGTTTACATGCACAAAATATTCAGGTTTTTGCCCTTATTCCGAAAAAGGCAATCCTACTTCCTTCCTACTAAGCTGTTTACATGGCTAATGAAAAAGAATATTCCACTAATATTCCCGTTTACATGCAGTAGTGCATACTCCGGCTGTGTTTGACAGGGGTTGATGCCCTAACATGTCTTTTATCATGTTTTTCATTCGTTTAACCATTTCGCTGATTCTCATGGGCTGGAAGTCTACTCAACCACCTTCTCATGTACACTGGATGAGAGATTTAATGAGCTGCTTGAATCTTGAAAAGATTAGACATACACGACAAAGCAAGGCAGAGAAATGTAATTTTAGTTGGGACCCATTTATTTCTCTCTCCTCCTCTCTCAGCTCCGGCGAGCTCACTCCTCTACTAACTCCTCAAGGCTAACTCGCTCTCGACCAACATCCAGAGATATCACCTATTCTCCTGCCATTTTGTTGTGTGTCTTGTTTTGCTTTAGGTGTGTGTATTTCTTCTGTTGTTATAGTGTCTAATTCAGTTGTTGCTATGAGTGTAGTAGTGGGAGGGGGGAGGGGATTGTTATATGTCAAATCTTTGTCAACTATCTCTTGTCTTCTCATTTCCATGAAAACAATAAAACAAAGTTAAAGAAAGGAAGAAAAAAAACCACAGCTCTGATACCTTATAAAGAGAGTGAGCAGTAAACACTGTGGCTGCTTTGTCACTGAGATAAAATTAGAAACAGTAACCTGCATCGGATTCATCCTGTGACTCCCTTGTGCGTCTGAAGGCAAATTGAATCCAGTGCGGGAATAGCAGACTCCAACAATAAAAACAACTGTACAGAGAGATAATTACAGTATGTTAAGACATTGAATGGCAATTGCTGAAACCATGCTGACCTTAAATAGTATCAAAACAGGTTTTGATTGCATGAAAATCTGTGCTTTAACACACACACAACAATGCAAAATAGCTCAATACAAAGGGATAATGCAGGATATCAGAATCAAACCATGTTGTCAAATAACCATGAATGCTTTTGACCATATCTGAATCTTCTATCACAGTTAACAAGTCCAGTTCAGCTCCTCCTTTAAAGGTTCAGTATTCTAGTATGAATCCAATATGCTTTTCTGCATCAAACTCAGCACTTGAGTAGCTTAAGTGAACTGCAGTTTCCTTGTACATGCGTAATTTCCTCGTCCAATACTCTCAGGTAAATTTGAACCAAAGCAGCAGCAGCAGCAGCAGCAGCAGCTGCCTCAGTGAAACGTCTCACTGCTCATTTCCAGCTGTGGAGAGGGAGGGAGGCAGGGAGGGAGAGAATGAGAGGGATGGATGAAAAGAGAGAAGAGATGAGAGGCAAGATTGGAGTTTGGGGTTTCCCAGTGTAGATCACAGGGTCAGAGACGGGTGGAAGCCTGAGAGGATATTTCATCTCGGAGTAATGTTAGATGTCTATCTACTCCTGCCGACATGCATAATGTAACATCCTTTTTTTTTTTTTTGTGCCTGTTCTGCAGATACAGAATCACAAAAACACTACTGCTGCGATGTGTGTGTAAGCAACCCCATTCCAGTGAAATCATCCCAGCACTGGTGAGATGTATTCTCAATTGGCGTATGAAGAACAGCATGCTCACCCTAACTAGTTAGATGGTAGAATAACGTATGCATTTTTAATGGGGACACAATAAGTATGCCATGTTCAATCAGGGATGAATTTATTTTGGATAAACTTATTGCAGCACACTGGGTACAATATTTTGTTGGGAGATATTTTATCATGCAATTTTGTCATCCAGGGTGCAGAGTCCATGGAGCGAGGGAATAGAAGTGCACAGATATTTTTTCCTCACTGGCATCTCCATATGAAACTAAGTCCAAGAGGGATTGCCTTTGTGCTTTTTCTCGCCTCTCTGTCTGTCTCTCATCCCATTTTTTTTGCTGCTCACAGTCTCTCTCCTGAAGTGGAAAATCTGAAGTAATTGGTTTCTGAATTAAAGAAAGAATGCAGGGATGAAAACAGGCTCTAATTCATTTTACTCTCTCTGGGAGAACCGGGTGGCAGGAGACTTTGGGGAATTCTAGCAAACGAGCATTCGTCCTCAATTTCCCCACCAACAATCAGTGGCATCACTTAGGATCAAGGTGTTTCTATTAATAGAGCTCCCGGTCAGCGTTTGCATGTGGAGGCTTATTTTGATTAACCTCACACCTCTGCAGCCGTGGCAAACTCTGTGGCTTAATGCACTTCAGAGAAGGGGGTTTCAGTCGAGGCGAGAGATGGGTTTGCTGAAAAAGGTTTTAAAAAAAATACATAATTGGTTGGCTGTCAGGGGAACATAGTGGCGGAGAGTCGTAATTGGGGGGAGAGAGAGAGAGCTTCCACTCAAACTATAAGAATTAAAGAGATTTCCAACTCGGTGTCAGAGTCTGACACAAAGGCACGATGTGGTGTATTACCTGAAAATGAGGCATTACGCCGGCTCTGACAATGAGCCATCCAGCATGATATGCCTAAGGGGTTCAGGTAGCCGCTGTCCTCGGCATACTTAGTAGTTAATCTACAACTGTAAGTCTCTGCAGTCTCAGTCTGTTGAGAATATGACTCACAGAGGATACAGAACTTTAAAGTTATGGAGAACTTTTAAGTTATAAGAGCCTCCATCACAGCAGATTTGCGTGGAAATGGCTTCTGTACATGTACGATCAGAGGACCAGGGGAACAAGTTGTGTTCAAGAACCTCCACTGAAGAAGAAAAAAACTTGTATGACACCATACTTAAGTCACAGTTTATTAACCAAAACGTCTTCATACCAAAATGCCAAAATATGTTGTTTTTTCAGTGCCGTTATGACCCACTGCCACTACTTTTTTAAGTGTGAAAGTTGTACAAAAAAAGGAAGACTGCTGAGGAAAACCAAGCTGCAGAAAAAGCTAGTAATTGGACCTTGAGTTAAGATTATCTTCTCTTCAAGAAGTTTTGAGGCAGTATAGCCTCATGCTACTGTCACGCTTGCCACTGAGAGAGACATATCTCTGAAATAGGAAAAAACACAGATGATAGTAATTATTTGCATGACTGCGAGAGGTCGCTTGTCACGAAAATGTTTAAACAAATGTTTCAGTCTCTAATTAACAGCGTTTGGAGCTCTCTGGCTCTTCTATCAGGTCAAACACCTTATGAGGACCAAATTGAGGAAGAACCTCAGGAAGAACTTCCTTGAAAAGATGCCGATGCTTCATTTTAATCAGCCTCTTGATTTCAGCTCTACAGTATTTTAGAAAGGGCAGTTCTTCTCCATTACATTGGTAAAACAGAGAAAGATTCAGTGTTCCTGCATATAGGTTTAGCTTTTCCTCCTCATTTTTCATCTCAGGAAAACAAATACTTTGCATGCAGTAATGTTGGTTACATCTCTCGCCTGTGGCCTGACTCTGGTGTTCCTTTTTTAAAGGATTACATATTGTGTTACAGCTAGCAGCTGAATATTTTCACATGTATTTCCTGGGTGAACAGCTCTCTATGTGGACTGGAATATTCTGTTAGTTGGTTTATTTATGGCAGCAGAGGTAGTGACTCATAGAGCATCAAAGGTTTCAGCAAGTGTAATGTAAATAGATGTTGACGCAACAACCTGTAGCAATGTTTGTGTAAATATAGAAGCAAAAGGAAAATTGAGATGAAATCCACAACTATCCATTGCTGCCACCTGCATCCCGCTGTGAATCTGGGACTGTAATATATTTTGGATGTCCTCAATGGCTAATTCAATAGTTCAGAAGTGTGCACGACGTCATAAATGATACATCCAGTCTATGACCGACATGCCAATTTTGCACCAATCCAAAAGGTTCAAAAGTAGGTGCACGAACCGGAGTGGAACCTGTTCGATGTTGGTGGAAAAGAGGTGTGATTGTCAAACATGCAAAAATTCTTCCAGGTGGAATAAAACCCCCTACTGAAAATAGATATTGAATCGTAAAAAACTGTTGTGCAATCAACTGCATGAATATATTTAGATTTTTAATGACTCACTGCAGACTCACTGCAATGTACTTCACTGGCGTCAATATGAGGTATAAAACAACATTTTTGGCCACATTTCAACATCCACAGACCACCGACTGTCCTGTACTTTATGGATGTATGGATCATTGTTGTTTACCATGGCCTTTACTTTTTCAAGATGTTTGTTTTCTTCCTGGTGTCCCAGCTGTCCCTATTCACGCCACCATAGGGGGCCTTTTGCCACTCAGTAGTGTTAGAAGGGTTGTACTGCCTTAAAAAAATGGCATTAATGCAGACCTTGTGTTTCTAACCCAGGTTACAGTTCAGTGTTTGATCCTCTGCAGAGTTCAGCTCAATCAGGGTGCTATCAGTGACGTCACAGCGCTCTGAGCTGACGGTGATGGATGCGGTGTGGGGGGTTCACGCACTGTAGACCAGGAATTGTGTGTCTGTGTGGTGGGAGTGGGGTTGGTTAGAGGGTTGTTTATGCCCCTCGTAGTGTGTGTGTGTGTGTGTGTGTGTGTGTGTGTGTGTGTGTGTGTGTGTGTCTGGTATCATCATCCCTGCTCTTTACTCTCAGCAGATAACCTCTGATTTGTATGTGAGGGTTAATCCAGGGATGACAAGGGGACGTTCCTCAACGTGCTGCATCTGCAACCTCTCAGTCTGTGGGGATTTGGCTGTCCAACAGTTACAAACACAATGAGACAACTGTCCCTTTCACTCCCGACCCCCAAAGCCTCGTGCCCCCCAGGATCACAGCACACTGATCAGCAAACCCCATTCACTCAACTGCTGGATCACAACATAAAGGGGATCAATTCTTTTGAATGAATGAATCCCTTTGATGGGATTCGACAGATATCTGCTGGAGACGTTAAGTGTGTGTCACCACTGTGACAACGTGGCATCTAAACAAGTTATGCAAAAAACTGTATGTGATGTGTTGTTTTGCGTTTTGATCAAATGTTACATGATCTGCAATATTTCAATAATAGCCCAAATAGGACAGTACTCCAAATTAAGTTGCCATGTAAACAACTCTGTTTCCTTAATAAAATGAAATTAAGACAACAGGAAAATAGGAAGGGCACCCTATCAATGTATACTATTAATCTAAAATGTCACCAACTATTATTAACATCCCATTTTGGGATTTTTTCCATTCAAAGTGCTCTCTAAAAAGTACATATAAACTTCTTATCTGGCCATTTTTTAGAGAAATGTAGAATTTTTCAAGAGGAACAGTCTTTGCACACTCTTCCATGTGACTCTATTCGTATGTAAGTCTTTAAAACAGCTTAAAGCACTGTTGTTTTGCTAAATTTAGGAGGAAAATTGCTTCAAGGTTTAAACATAAACAAACCCAAACATGCTTCTCTATAAGCCTTATTTAACCTTGGTAGCAACATGACAAATAGGGTTTGACATTGAAAACAAGAGGGAAACTCTGACAGTGAAATGTATAATGTAGAGGGGTGAGGGGTACCTCAGCCATTATAAAAAGACTCTGCTCCAGAGCATGTAAATAGAAAAATAAACAGAACAGTTTTGAAAGCAACCTATGTAAACAGTGTTATATATAATTACTTTAATACTCTGTCCATGCAAACTGAGTTCAGCCAGGACACTCGTGTCAAGGTTTTAACCATTTATTTCAACAAAATTTCAACACATTTGAGTTTGGCGGTTTGACTCGTGTGATACTCCAGAAACAAATCCAAGCAAGTTTGACGCAGACTGTCTCTGAACCACTGAGCCATCAGGCAGAGCCTTAGATACACAACATCTGAACGAGCAGGAACACACAGACAATTAACATAAATCTAACTGCTAACACAGGAAGAGGCTGAGGAGATGAGGCACTTAGATTGGCAATAACTGTTACTGTGGTAGATCAATCAAAGCATTTCGCTGATGCTTCTGACCTAAGATGGCGTTTGTGTTTTGTTTTTTTGTTTTTTTAATTGTATGAATTTGTCTTTCCTGTGTTTCCTGTGTGTTACTCAGCTGCTGTGGTCACAGAGAGGCGGGTGACGTGCAACCAGTACCCCTATCTGGACTCAAATTTGGGGATGGTTATGTACACCCCTGACAACCTGCTCTTATGAACTCTTTATTGTGGGGACTTTTGTTGAAGTGGGGCCCTGTAACGGTGAGTGCCAGCATGATCTTACTGCTTTGTCTATAGTAGAAGAAAAAGAAGCAGGTACAGCAACATCAGTGTCCATCCGCCTTTATGGCATTTTCTCTTTATTTGAAATACCAGCTTCTCCACCTTTTTTTGCAATATCCATATGGCAATAAGCAAATCCACAGCCACAGCTTCAACCAGCACAGTCAGGCAGAGCGGCTGCAGCTGTGCTCACAGCCAGTGCCTGTACACTGTCAAAGCTCGGCCTTTTGAAAGGAGTAATGAGCAATAAATGCATAATGTAAAGTGGCATCTTTCCTTTCTGTAGTATCTGCAGAGTGTTTCCCTAAACTTGTAGTGCACTATAGCTCTGCACCAACACACTAACTGTTCCTGTGGATCAGGGGGAATGCAAAAAAATATTGCAAGGGAGCACAACATTTATAGCAAGGTAATGCAAAAGTAGCTGAGAAAATAAATTCACACCGTGACCCTTCGGGGGCTTCAGAAAGATGGTATATGGAACATGTGGCTATAAAAAGCCTTCCACGCCTGCCTGAACTACAGCAAGGTAAAGAAATGTAAAGTCTCCTTTCATTGTCAAGTCAGTTCACTATGAGAGGCTAAAGAAGCTCTGATCATGCTTGGTGTGAATAGATCCTACACTAAATTAACTAAACTGGAAACAAATCTAATCAGAATTAAAAAAATAAAATCAGCTAATTTTTAACATTATATAATGCAGGCGCTGTCTTTTGGACTTTTCCTTCAGATGATCACAATGATGGATTGGAATGAATTCCCACATGTCTCTCTTAACATAACTGGCTGGACAGTAATACATGCAAGCTATGATCTAATAGCCCTTGTTGATGTGGAAGAATAGCCGTATTTCATTTCAAACAGCAGAAATGGTTCCTAGGTTGAAAAGAAAAACACTTCTGGAGCATGGAAGAGTTGGATAGGAACCAACCTTGAAGGCCCACACACAGACATTTACACAACATCACCCACGATTAACATCACACATAGACTCAGCCACAGTTTGGCCTCATATCTTAAAATTTACAGTGTGTTTGTTTGAATCTGTGTTTATGTCTTTCATCACCTTGTAAAGAACTGAGCCTATTTTGTTAAAAGCGCTTTCCAAATAGATGTGTCTTGACTGGAAGTAGGTCAGAAGTACTTTGTTCATCTTCAGCCTCTTGTGTTGTCTGACACTCTCGCTCACTATCACCACATGACAGGCTGATTGATGGAACATGCTCTGCAGATTAGAGCTGAGTTGTTTGGATACAGTTTGCCTGATAGAGCACTTACGCAAGGCTCCACTTGTGTTTTCCTACGCGTCTGCTGACAAGTCAGGGATTGTAGCAGAGCGGTGAGGGACGCTGTGTTGGGCAAGGCTGACTGGTGCAACAACATGGCTCTGTTATCAAAGACAACAATGTGAGGTTAAAAAAAGCAGGCACTTGGATTTATTTGATAGGTTAATCAAGAAAGACAGGAAACTGGAGTGTCGCCACTCCATATACTTTTACACTTTGCTTATATTAGCTAAACAATAAATGTTAGATTTTGTTTAAACATGAAGTCGTCTGCGACATCACGTATGAAGTCACACGGTAAGAGAGCTGCTACCAGCCCTGAAATTCAGTTTCTGTGTTGTAATTTTACTTCTGCTACTTCTGCCAGTCCTTGAAAAAGGATCCCTTCTTTGATGTTCTTCTTGAGGTTTCTCTCTCAATTCTTTTTATTGATAAAGGTGTATTTTTTGGGGATATTTCTTACCATAGTAGAGGGTGTTAAGTATCTAAAGCCCTCTGACACAAACTTGAGATTTTGGGCTATATAAATAAACTTGGCTTAGCTATGAGGAGATGAGTAGTACAGACTTGTGTTTCGTTTTTTTAATTTTTCAGTGATTTGCTGCAATGTAACTCATTAACTTTTTAAAGTATATTATTGATTGAATTTCACATAAAAATGTAGCACTCATGAGAAAATACAACAGGGAAGTGAAATTATCTTCTGACATGCCGTTGTACCTTCTCTGGCAGCCATATCAAAGGTTGTCAGGTCTTTGGAGAACAACTGTGAGCAGTTGGTTGCATGTCATTGGATGCCCCAGCAGGGATGAAATGACAGGTTACAGTCTGTGCTGTTCATATCTGCACAGGCCAAATATGTATGGAGGACCAAAACTGCCATAATCAAAAGTAAATGAATAAATGAATATTATATGAAAAGGGAAAATAGTACAGAAATAAATACAGAAATATCAATTTATGTCACATTTTATCAATTAATTAAGGCCTACATTTATGTTTAATATTAATTTTGGTGCATTTAATGGCATATTCATTTATTTATTGAGTCATTTAGTTAGCAGTTTCAGTCCTCTATACATATGAAAATGTGTCAAGTGAAAGTATAAGCGAGTATCACATCAGTTTTTCTGATTTGGTTGTCATTTATTTAGCTTGTTTGCATACTGTCTATATAATAATAAAATCCTTCATGATGGAGTTTTAACGTAGCTGCTGAGAGATTTGCACTTCAACTGCAAAGCCTCAGTGCTGGTGGTCTTCCCCCCAAGGACACAACTGGTTACTTGCTTTTTTTTGTACCATAACTGATTTTGCACTGAGCTACACTGAAAGCTGCAGTAATCTTTAATGTAGGTATAATATCAATTTCACTTAAAATCTGAACAGGAAACATAACCGAAATTTGACCAAATCATATCTGATTACATAAATAAATAAATTGTTAGTTCTCTGGCTTTGGAAGTAATTCATGTTAGCAAATATTCATTAGACTGTCTTCTTCCATGAGGATAACATACAGAGTTTCTCACATTGAGAGATGAGTCACTGAATAAGACATCACTGCGTTGAGATCCATAGGCGCTCCATGTGACCCCCCCCCCCCGCAGGCCTTAGTGTCTGCTGGTTTCAGACTTAAAGCAGGAGAAAGCTAGGCCCTGAAGCCCTTAAATTCCCCACTGTACTCTGTAGTAAAGAAGTTAGAACCTGAGCCAACCTGAGCGGAAAGGTTTGCTTCAACTGGTTTTGAGAAGATCTAGGTCAAATACTACTAGAATTATTTTAAAGCAACAACATGCAAATCTGTTCACCATAATACAGGGATTTATATTACTGACATGATTAGGCAATTTGTCAGGGTCCGCCAAGTCAAGTAGTCTTTGTCTTGTGGTTTCCTGTTTTATTTTGGTAGTCTCTTGTGTCATTCCCCATGTCCTGTCAAGTTTCCCGCCTGTGTGATTGACTAATGTGATTCACCTGTGTCTTGTTGTCCCCTCCCCCTCAGTGTATTTAAGGTGTGTGTTCCCTTCCTTCTGTGCCAGATTGTCTTATCCTCGTGTGAGCATTCCAGTGTCTTTTCTTTGTGCATGTTTCCCGTGTTTTTGGATTTGAGTTTTTTGCCTTGTGATTTTGGATACCTCTGCTTGTTTGGACTGATTACCCGTGTACGGAACCGCTTTGATTAAAGCTTCTGGACTTTATACCCGTGTGTTGGTCTGCTTTGTGGGTCCTTCGTTCTGTGCGCCTGACAGAATTAAGTAATTTAGTTAAATGAACAGAGAATTAATCAGTGATTGACTGACTGACTATTGATGTATATAATTTAGCATATGATACATCACAAAATGCCTAACATTTGCTGGTAACACTTCCTCAGAGGCGAGTGTTTGTTAGCTTTTATTTCATACGACGATAACTAGTTTAAGGATTTTGTTTTGTGTTCATCAGACAAATTAAAAAAAGCCTGTGACACCATTTGACAGTAGCATGCTAACAAGCTAATACGTAAAGATTAAACATTGGTACTGCTACGTTTGCATGTTAAACATCAGCGTGTTAACCTGCATGTAATCATGTTAATCTTAGTTGTGTTTAATATTTTAATGCCAGGTACATTAGCATGCTAACATTAGCATTCAGCTTAAAGCACAGCAGAGCTTGCTAGCTGAGGCTGACAAAGTACAACTTGGACTGAGTAAGAGCCAAGTCTGATGAGCTGTCTAAGATTAGATTAGATTACGTAAAATGGACACCATACAAAGCATAAGCCCTTTTGATTTAGCTAACGTTTCGGCTCTTTTCTGTGGCCTTAGCCTCAGGACAAACTTTAAATTGTTTTGCCCCTCTAGTGGTAAAGCTCTAAGAATAGAAAAATAGTTTTAATCCAGCTAACAAGTTTGTTTTCTAGTGTATGAGCATGTTAATTAGTTAGTTTGTCTGCATTGTAGAAAAGAGTCACACGTTGTATTAAATACTGTAAATGTTGTACTGTAAATGTATTTAAATACACAGATGTAGTGCCAAAACCAGAATGGACAGGAGAAACGACAGAAAAAGAATTTAGAGCCATGGTAGTTCAACAGCATAGCAAAGGTCTTCCCAAAGGTCCCACATTGGAAACTGGCTAATGCCTTTAGCTGGGACAGATTCACAGAAACCAGCAGGGACAGAGTGGTAGTGTTGGACCAGATCTCTTTCTGTTGGCAAGAACCATGTCTACAATTTGTGTCAGTGTGCAAGTGCACTAAATTGTCAGTATGTCCCTGGAGCTATGGCACAGTCACAAATTCCAGAGCATTCTTAGTCTTTTTTAGACTGCATTCACTCTAACTTTCCTGCTCATGTTGGAATACGTTTTTTTTTACATTTGCCATAACTGATGTGGATTTCAACTGATCTATATGTTGCAAAGACATGAAATGTGCAGAGTGACAATGACAATAAGCTTTCATGTCCATTTTTTTTTGGAACACGTCCCCTGTGAAGATGTGTTGATTAAGATATGCGCTTTAGCGTTTTGACTTAATTGAGGCATCTCCCTAAACAACAGCTAAGACAGCTATTTGGCTGTCTTTCCTGTGTTGTGCCTCATTTTCCTCCGTGCAACATTTCACTCTGCCAAGCTGATGTGAAGCCAAAATTACTACTTATTGTCATGGCAGTGATTACATTTAAATACAAAGTGCATGTAATTTCCTGGCATTTGGATTTTGTCCCATATTTCCACATAGCCCAGATTGGAATTGAAAAAATATGATGGGTGAATGAGGAAACATCAGATCTTTGTCACATCTGTTGCAGGACCCACTGTGCCCTTTAAACATCTCACAAACTGCTTCTCATTGGCTGAAGGCAGGTTAAGAGCCACAATCTGATTACTGCTGAAAGTGAATACCAGCAGAAAGAGTTAGGTGAATGCTGATCTGATCTTGAGGTCTATGAGATTATTTAGGCAGTGTTTATAAAGGGGGGTTCCTCAGGACAATATAGATGGTAAAGCAGGCTTGTTGATCCTTGAGAAACTCCTTATCTGTTCTTTGTTGGCCCTGCGTACATTGATCATGCCCATTGTTGTGCTAGTCCCATTGAGGCCAGAGTGAATGAGCCTGCTGCGTAACAGCTTTCTGCTCCCCCTCGAAATGAAGACGTTCCCACCGAACGAGACCTGACAGAGAGAGTGAGACGTCAGACCGCCGGCAGTCTTCATCCAGCACGCAGCTTTATTTTCATTTACTGCGCTACTTACATTTAATGTCTGCTTTGCTGTGCTATTTGTGTGGTGTTTTAATGTAGAATTAGATTTTTAAGATAAATTTATGAAATTAGATTTGTAATTTCATAACTTTTTTTCCCAGATTAGAGACACAAACACTAAAATATGATTCAGACTTTGTATTTCAAAAGGTATTTTGTGTGGATATTTGTTTAACAACTGTTTTACCACTTTACTTGGACAACCTTTAAACCCTACAGTTTCTAAATGAACCATGACACACAGAGACATCATCAGGCTATTCTGCTTTATTTTGTGTCTGCTACAGCCCTGACCTCATTTGTCTAAGCTGTATTTTATTCACATTTTTTTCTCCTCATATATTTTTAACTATAAATGGCTGTTTTACCAGTTAAGCTGTCCAGCTGTATAATGTTGGGTTTGTTTTCTAAATTAAGATATTCCCTCCAAAAAAAGCCCACCAAATGTGCCACAGAGAGTCCTCCAGCCATACAGCTCATACTTCTTGGCTGCCTTCTGCTTCATGCTAACTTAAACACAATATTTACTTTACTCTCATTTTCTTTTAATGACCATTTTCCACCCCCACCCCCACCCTTTTTTTTTGTCCTTCTTTATAATTATTGTCTTTTCATATAAACTTTTTTTCTACAGGGCTAGAAACATTGTTGGCAGAATCTCATTATGGCACGCAATCAGATATATACTTTTCATGAAATTCAGCGTGGGCTATGTGTGGAATATTTATAGAAAATGCAAGAATCTACCTTCATTTAAATGATTAATTAGTAGTTCATTTTAATGACTTCAGCCATGATCCATATTATATATACAGTACAGAGTTTAGAGCTTTGACACAGGAGCAGAATTTGGAGATTACACAGCTGGTTAGTTAGTTAGAGGGTGTAATGAATTTTTAATTGGGACAAAATTACTTTATGTCTGTATGTTCCTAAAAAGAAAAACCATATTCCTTCACAGACACACAATTTCATCCCTTTAGCCTCAAAATGTAGCCTCATAACTGTAACACCTCTTGCAGGCTGCCTGCTTTATGTGCCTGTGGTTTGGGTGTGGTGATTTTAAGTGTTTGTAGCAGAGTGCTGGATATACGTTGGCATTTGTTAACCAGAGGAGGTGGGACTGCAGTGCCCTCTAATGGTGACGGCGGGCCCTTCTGTGAGATCTGTGCCCTGAGGAGCCTGATGTGTAATGGGTTTTTGAGCACTCATGCAGAGGAAGAAAGGTAATGTCAAAGAAAACGAACTGTATGTTATTGATCGTCAACACTGGTTCTGCATTCTCACTTTAACTGTTTCTCAGCCCCTCTGCAGGCTTGATTTTCAACAAATATAGTGGGTCTGTCAGTGTTTTGCAGTACAATTTAGTAATTTAAGTAAGTAAGAGTTGTAATGCATTATCTACATATTTGTTAGTTTAATACCACCACAGCAAGATCAATGATTATCTCCTCCATTTATGTTGATCCCCTGTATGTGGTAAGAATACATGAGTGAGCAGGTGACAAATCATGGCCTTCACCTGCTTACTCCATCATGGGCCAGACATGAGTCTGCCACACAATCAGGACTATAGTCAGGATTTCAGAAATGCTGAGGTCATGAGTCTCAGATCCCAGTTTTTGTTAAGTTGGCTTTTGTTCATGTTTAATTCATTAATTTAACTGTTCAACTATGATTTTTGATAAATGTTGTTTATTTAAAAGCAGTGTGTCTCAAAGTTTCTCTACATGATGCTCTAAATGCTAGGAATACAGTTCTGGTGAGAAAATCACTGAGATGTACTGTATTTTTTTCTGGGTCTAATATGATCTGTTCTTTAGCTCACTAAAATGCCCAGTTCCTCCCAATTCCTCGGGAGAAAAAAAGCAATAATGAGGAAATGATCACAGAAACCAAGAGGACAGGTTCAGGGTATTGTAGGTTACAGGTTACTGGGCAAAAAAACACAACAGCAGCAATCACTCACTCCCACACTCACACCTGTGGGGACAAACTACAGGTAAAAACTCCACACAGAAACATCAAACCTGGTTCATTGTTTCTCTGCCAACTACTGATAAAAAAATTGATCTCACACTGACACAGTGTCTGGCACCACTGCTGAATGTTTGCAGGAGACAGAAAGTATAGAGAGGGCCACTTTGTCTTTGAGAGTGCAGCTCTCTGCAGCGTGTATGAGAGAGGTGGATCAGCTCATGGCTCCCCTTTGCTTATCTTTCCCATGATACAGTGTCTCACGCTGCGTGGGCTGGACTCAGCCCTCCTCCTGGCCCAGCCCGGCTATTCTCCTGCCTCAATAGCTCTGTTTGACTCCCCCAGCGGAGTCCCGAGTTGTCTGAGGGCCCGCAGCAGAGACTCTCCTCTCTCTGGGACCCTCAGTCCTGCCCTCCCTTGCTCCCCTCACCCCCCACCATCAGGCCAGTGAAAAACCCAGCACCACAGGCTGAGCGGCGGAGAAGATTGGTCGGTCCACGCCCCTCGCTAAAGAGCTCCAAGACAAAGGCAAAATTTTAAAAAATAAAATAAAAGGAAGGAAGAAAAGAAAACTACGCTACCGGGTTGACCCAACGCTAG
The DNA here is from genome assembly GCA_008360985.2 of Macquaria ambigua. Classification (NCBI taxonomy): domain Eukaryota; kingdom Metazoa; phylum Chordata; class Actinopteri; order Centrarchiformes; family Percichthyidae; genus Macquaria; species Macquaria ambigua. The sequence continues at coordinate 84,339 of VMKM01001312.1, read as the reverse complement.
CCTGTTTGCCTGACAGCACGATTTATGGCAGAGCTTGAGATACTGCTGGAGCCAAGCTAACAGTTTACACACACAGAACAGTTCCCAAGGACAGGCCTTCAGACAGGGAGGCAGAGAAAGGGAGGGTGCTGGAAGGGAGGGTGGTGAAGAAAGGAAGGGAGGTGGAAAGGTACGAAAGAGAGAAGAGAAATAAGAAGAGAAAGCAAAGGAGGCAGGGTGAGTGCAGTAAAAGGAGATAGGAAGTGACAGGAGTAGAGAAAATCGAAGACGCAGAGGGAAAGGAAGGTGAGAATAAAGAAAGGACGAGAGACATGGTGAAAGAAAGTAATAGAGTGCATAAGATACCGGCAGATGGAGAGAAATGAAGACAAAGACAGAGAAAGAAAGACGTAAATAGAGTCCACTGCAATGCAAAGAAATCTTTATCTTATTTAAACCCTAAAACCCCTTCATTGCAGCCAAGTGAAAACAACTCTGCCAGTGCAATCACGTTGTTTCCAATCAACTTGTTTTAAGAAATTTCTAGAAATGTCTGCAAGTATTTTCAAGAAGGACAGAACTGGGCACACTGCTGCACTTGAATCAAGAAAATTCTGGGAATGGTTGAAATTATATGATTGCGCTTGCAGATTTTGTTCAGCTGTGTTAAGAAAAAAAAAGAATTCAAGGACTCAGTGGGTGCATTTCCACCTACCATTTTTAAGTGCAAACACCAGAAATTTGAAAAAAATAAATAAATTGCGAAAAGGTTTTTACACATAGCTGAGGTGAAAACGTTGACATTTTGAAAAGGAGAAGATGCAATACAGGCTAGCAGATTTTTCAAATGCACATGTCTCCACTCAAAACCATGTTGTTTTGATCTGGTTTGAGTCCAGATAGGGGCCCTTACTGCATGTCACCCCCTCTGCCTCCAAATTACATTTTAGTTGGGAAATAGCAACGATAGGCCGTCTTGAGTTGGCTTCAGAGTTAGTGGCGCTCCCTTGAATATGTATCTGTATAAAGGCAGTTGATGGAAAGTCAACTCGAGCTGCACTGCTATAAACACACGTGACATACCTCACTCTCCACAACCATCTACCAAACACACCCTCCCAATTTGGCAGTCTATTTAAGCGTCAAAAATGTCCCATCTCTCCCTCTGCCTGTCAGTGCCACCGCTGCCCTGCATCAGTATTGCTGCCTGTTCTTTCAGCCCCACCACCACCCCAACATCCACCTGCAGGCTGCAGCTATGGGGGGTTTAAGATATTTGCTCATCACTCCCCAATATCTCTATGTAAACATATCTACGGGGAGTGACGAGGTCGGAGCCTAGAGGCCAAACTCTATGTTCTGCTGTTGTAGAAAACATTTCAAACGTGAGTTGTCTGACTGAACTGGCATAAAGCATAAGTTTGGTCTTTTCCCATGAAAAGACAGAAGGCAACAATGTGTTTCCTACCCTGTCTGTGACACTTGGCCTCAAGCCCATTCATTCCGACTAATCTAAATCTTTGAAAATGTGTCACAAATATATAGTTTCATTTTTTTTTTAAATGGCTAACTCATGTCCTAAAACAGCTGGGCACTGCAGGTTTTTTGTAAACTCATACAGCATTTTTTGGGGGGCTATTTTAACCCCAAATGTATACACATTTGATGTGCTAGTGTATGTGGGATTGAGTCAAAATAAACTACAGCACCCAAGTACATTGTTATGGAGGACAGTACAACTGGCTCACTGATGTGTTTTTAATAGTTTTTGGACAACAATGGAGCTCTATGGCACAGAGGATGAAGATCTACTGTATCAGGCTTTGAGTATTGTTTAGGATACATTCATTGATGGTTGATTTGTTGAAAAGAAAACTGTAGAACTTGCACAACATTTTAATGGAAAGATGACTAATAATGCACAAAAATGACTTAATTAGATGGATATTTTTGCAGTGTGGGAGACTAACACGGGTATAATGACTGAGAGTGCAGGCTGGGAGAGAGAGAAAGACAGATGGAAACGGAGAGAGAGAGATGAGTCGGGGTTGAATGGGGAGGCTGGATGCACGCAGAGTGTGAGGTATCAATTGAATTACTGTATGCTCGGCTTGCTTGCGGTTGCCATGGACACCTCGCAGCGGAGAGACGGGTGTCCCGGGGAGTTTCTCGATGTCTTCTGAGAGAATTGTCAAATGACGTCGTTACCGGCTGTAACCGTGGTGACAGCTCTGACATCAGACACGTCTCACAAGTGGAGCTGTTGTTGTCTGCAGGTAGACGGGCGGCCAAGTCGACTGCAGCGCACACGCACGCCCTTCAGTGACGCCTCTGCGAGACATTTTCGCTTTCCATTCAGCCTCCACACTGCCTGAAGCCCATTCCAGTAGCAAGGGGGCGATGAATTTTTTTTTCTGTGTGAAATATTTATGCCATGCTTTTGGTAATTTCCAATTCACTCAATGCATAGAATTTCCTATATTCAGCTCTATAGCTACAATGCTAACTAGACTTTGGGGAGGAGAGAATGCATTAATCTTAGAGTTTCAAAGGAAAATAATGTGCGGAATTCTTTCGGGGATGTAAAGACTGGGAAAACATCTCTCTCAGCACGGATAAATATTTGGATTAATCCTGGTTTTCTCATGCAAAGTGGGGCCTTAGCGATACCTTCAGCAGAGCACCGGCTCCTGGATGAGTTTAGTAAGCCCCAACAGCTTAAAGAGATCAATTGGAATCCTCCCCCCTCCCCCCTCCTCCATTTTCTCCTTCTGCCCATTCAAAGACTAGCCAACAGCATGAGATGGAGGCACACTCATGTGTGAAATAGACTCTTCATGAGGATGTTGGTCTTTGGCTGTGTCGTTTTGGGAGCTTCGTCTTAATCCCCCTCCGGATTCTCGGAGGAGGGAAGGCGAGGACAAGGCCTTTTCTTTAGGAACAGAGGGCGAGGGGCGGGGCAGGGGGAGAGGCTGACGAGTCCATTGACAACAGTTGCGTATCTGTGGAGATTTAGGTGATGATTTCATAAGCAATGGTTGACTGAGCAGCAATGGCCTCCCCACACCCTCAGCTACGCAGTTTCTTCCTCTCTGCTGATGTGTTGTGTTTGTGAAACTAACTGGTGAAGCTTTCCTTTAATGCAAACAATGGGCTCAACCCCAACTGATGTATACGCATACACATTCACACACACACACACACACACACACACACACACACACACATATATATATATATATATATATATACATACACACAGGCACAGGCACAAAAGCATGAACAGAAACACTCAATCTCAACCCTACACGTGAACACACAAAATCTCACAGAGCCATGTTCGGTGAAACATATACACACACATACATACACTCACTGAAACATATAATACATATAGAAAATACTAACACATATACACGTATAGTAGGTCTGTTCACCGTTTCAGCCCAAATCAGTTATTTCAACAGCTACAAGCTAGATTGTCATGATCCCCAGAGGATGATTTGTGATTATATTTGTGACCCCTTGATTCTTCTTTTAGCTCCACCTCAGGTCAAAATTTACCCTTGACCAACACTGGGGTCCCTGGATCTGCACATGGAGTCACCAGTTGCAAGACCAGTTGTTCACAAGGATGAGATTCACACAGTGGTTTACTCTATGCCATATTAGATTCTACCACCCTCTGTGCAGGTTCTTTAACCCAGTGGCTCCCAACCTTTAAAAGACCCCTTAAAATAAAGCAACGTCTGCTTGTGACGCCTTGTCACCAGTTGCATATGTCTTTTTGTAGTGATCAGTTCAGTGATTTTTTTCCCCCTTGTTTTATCTGAATAAGTTTAAGAGTCCAGAAGAAGTAAAATTATCCATTAATTCACAAGAAAAAAGCAAATATTGGAGGAAAGTCTGAAAACGTACCTTTGTGTAGCAGAAATATATATTTTTTCTGGTTTCTATCCTTTGAGTCATCTTGTGACCCCTTGGATTTATTTCACAAAACAATGTGGGATCCTGACCCCTTGCTCAGGGACCACTGCCCTTACCAACCAGGGGCCCCTTTCATGAAAGTGATTCGCGAAGACAGCTTACATGCAAGTCGCAAGTATGGAGTTTGTTTTGATTGGTGAAACGTGTCAAAATTAACACAACAGGAAACCATCTCATGATGCACATGTGGTGAAACAGGACCCAGAATGAGTTGCAAGTGCAACTACAAGGAAATGATCCCTCACTGGCTTCCCCCCCAGAAATACAATGTAATGAACAGTGCAGCTTCTATGGGGCACTAGTGGGACTTTGCACTTCTACACGTCTTATTTATACAAACTCACATAGACACACACACATGTACACACTAGTAAATAATCCCACAAACATACATACAACTGATTGGGGTTTGCATTCATTCTTTTATCTGATAATGAGTTTCTTGGGTTCTGTGCTCCACAAACGAAACCAGACAACAGATAAATGTGTGTGGTTTTAGTAACAGATTCTTCCACCACCGCAGTGTCCTCTTTAGCCCCCAGTATAATGAAGCTCTCTCCCCCTCTCTCTGACTGGCCCATAGATTCAGCTCCCACTAAGTAATTATCCATGCTCTGCAAAGTCCTCAGAGCTCAGTCCATGCTAATGTCTAAGGATTCATTATAGTGTAAAATAGATAAAAATTCAATTATTTCCTCCTGGGTACATGCATTAGTCCGGATTGTCCTTCTTCTGTTGAGGCTATTCTCATTGGCTGTGGTATCAACACCACATCACAACCTGATGGCTAATGCAGCATTTCTGGTTAAATAGATAGAAATTAATTGAGAAAAAAAAAAATCACTCATTTCCCTCAAACATTTTCAGAAAGAGGGAAAAGTTCCACGAATCACCGTAAATGTCTGTTCTGTGTTCGCAGAGTCATAATGTCATAATGAATGTTCTGTGTCTGGCTGAGAAGATAATAATTACAAGAGGAAAAACTACATTTACAATAACGTTCACGCCTGTCTGTTCTCCATCACAGTGTTCTTCTATAAAGCTGGAGCGGCACATAGAAGTTTATACTTGTGAATATATGAATCTACTCGGTTTGTCTCATCTGTGATTGTGCTCATATTACATTACTTTTCATGCAACTCGCACAAAGCTATGAAAAAGCTGCAAATGTCTTGAAATCATTTACCTAAACCCAACAATAACCCAGCAACACTATTCTGCCAGTAAGAATATGATTTAACCCAATGACACAAAAGTATTAAGAGTACATGCTTAATTTTATGTGAAGTAGTCAGTCACCCTTTGTTTTGTTACTGTTCATACTAAATTGTATAGATAGCAAAGAAATGTGTAGATTGTGTATTATGTTTTTCAACTAAAGGTTCATTAAATCAAGTCTTTGCTGTATAGAATGAACTACTGCATTAAGAAAAACAAATCAAATAAGCAGTATCAAATACTGCTTATAGCAATCACAAATTAAACAAAACCATACCAAAGATTTCCCATTTTCTTGATGCTAAATCAAAAAAACAAACATCCTTCCACAGCTAGGTCTCCCGTTGAGATGGGAATCAGCCGTGATTGGCCGATGGCCATAACTTCCATAAGCAGTATTTACGAGTGATCAAATCGTCATCACTTTGAATATGATAAGTTGAATTTGAACTTAACCCTTTGGTTTTGAAGCAGTTTTTTAAGCATTTGTGAACAGAGCTGTAAAAGGAAGTTTTAAAACTTTCTTTTAATTGTATTTTGTGACACAGTAATGAAAACTGACACACTCACACATTTTTCTTTTTTTTTTATGAGACTATGTAACTTTTGCAGAACAGCAGCCATTGTGGCCACAACTGGTGATTACAGGATGATGGCACACTGTATTTTCCTCCTTTTCCCATTAAGAAACCTGACTGAGAGTGAGTACATCAAAATCTCTGAGTGTATTTAATTGAGCAGGAGTGTGTACTATTGTTGATGAATTTAACTTTTGATTTGTAAGAAGAAGAATGTGTTATTTCCTCTTTCAAAAGTTACATAGTCTCATAGTCTTTAAGTCTTTTTCGAGAATATGATTTATTAATATGAAAATGTGTGCTATGATGCTACCACTGACCAGTGGGATCACAAACAGCACAAACATCCACTTTTACATGCTTGTCTTCCTTTCTCTCTCTTTCCCTCACGCTTTCTCTCCTTCATCTTAATATCCATTTCTCGCTAATGACTCCATCGCCTTCCCATTTTCTCTCTTTCATGCCATTTACTCGTGACACCAAATGTCGGGTCCTAGAAGGCGCACATCACGATTCCACATCTGCAGTGCATTAATATTCTATGCACTACTAAATATTGTATTTTTTAAGTCCCGCTTGAGCTTAAAATATCAGGTACAAGGCATCAATTTGGGGTAAAACTCAAATTTCCCAAGTTAAAAGCTGAACTTTTTCTTCCCAGTCAGTCCTGGTGTTCGAACCAGCAAACATCTAGTCATGGATGCTGGTCCAAATCTCGTTTAAATGACAAAAAACATAGGTTTTATTCTCAGTTCTTGTTACAGTAAAAAGCATGTGCATTCATTGATTGTTTTTTTGTAATTCAGCCAATAAGAAAATGACAAATCTGACAAACATTTGCACAGATGTCTTTGGAATACTTCCTGTTTGCTTAACTGAGCTCTAAATAATAGGTCTTTACTATTTCAGCCTTTATTTGCAGTATCATTGAAATTTAAATGTCAAGTCAATTTTATTTATATAGCTCAATATCATAAATAAAAAATGCCTCAATGGGTTTAACAATCTGTACAGCATATGTCTGCATCAATACAAAGATTAGAGGTAATATGCAATAATATACACACGGGGAAAACACACTTAAGGATAGATATGTGTATTTTCATGATTTTTCATCTGTACATAAATGCAGTCAATAAGCATTTTATGGGTTAGTTAAACACGCTTCAGAGTCTGTAACTGCTACATGAGCATCCTGCAGGTTACAGCGTGACTCCCTGACTTTGTTTTCCTCACACTCCCGGCAGGAGTTCCCCGTGCAACAACACCAACATTTAGAACTCACTAATTTGTTTCCTCGTTTATCGCTTAATTAACTTCCAGCATTTCAGCCTCGAGTCTTGACGATCAATATAAATCACTGCTACAGACCAGGTCCCGCTAATGAGATCAGATTAAGGAACGGAATTACACCCGCTGCCGCCACGAATGATTAGAAAGCACTAAGTACCTCTCTGTGCTATTAAAAGGCCATTTAAACAGAGTCCATATACCCTATTTCTGTCCGTGACAATGCAGTAATTACAGTCTGTTGGACGCAGATGAATCGCTGCCTCCCACTCTCTCCTCTGCCCTCTTGCTCTCTGGTCTCATATTCACTGTGCTCACATATAAACCTCAGCAGTTGGCCTAACACGGTGTGTGATGATAAACTGATTTGTTTTCACAAGTTTTACATGTAGGACAGCAGCAGCCAGTGTTCTTAGGCTGTACAATGCTAATTATGTTTCTATTAGCCCCTGAAGCCTGTCGTGTGTTACAGATGGCATTGAGCCTCACTACATGACACAACAATTAGCTAGATTAAGATAATAGAAGGCATATATAGACATCATTTTTCACATGGTACATCCCCGTCACCTCCATTTAGCAAAGCTGCCATGAACAGATAGAGCTTTGATACTGGGAGGAAAACAAACAATTATCTTAAAAAGTGAAGGCTATCGCGGTGGACGACAATCTGCACCACCTGCTTCGAATGTTATCGCTCGACATGATAAGGGCCTTCTGAACCTACTAGTAGGTGTAGCAGGCCCCCTCTAATCCATATCTATGAGGCTGATAACCACTGATAACGCCCATTCTGTCAAGTGATAACATTCGAAACGGGTGCACAACATACTGGGCAGTCAGTGGTTGTTGAAATGACACATATACAGTGTGTACCTTATTCCGTCCACTCAAGATGAAAATTAAACCCAGTCATAAAAAGAACTGTTGAAAGGCAACGAAGACAGAGTTACTGAGAAATCTACAGAAGAAGAATCGATAAAAAATATAAAATGCCTGACACAAAATGACAATTACATATCCACGTTTCTGCACGAGGACTGCAGTTCTCTCTCGGTTGCCAAATTGCAGTGATCCATTTATCCTGCCATAATCTGTGAAAATGTATGCCTGAATCGGTAATATTTTTGCAACTGATTGCACACTGGATTTTTACCTTTTTACCCTTGTTTTTATGGCTCCCACCCCCATGCAGATGGCACATTTTCTATTGTTAAATTTTGCCAAATACTAAGTTTGCAATATTTGTTTACGTTAATCATCCAACAAATCCTCTAAATAAAATGACAAAATACTTTGTTATATTATTGCCTTCCAGAATGACCTCATTTGTCAGTGCCTTCCAAAAGCGCTATGAAGCACCACTGCAAAGATAAAACAGTTTTCTGATCTGAAACCGTCATGGTTAGGGTTTGATTTGGTTTATCTACAAAAACTTGGTGAGGGTTAGGAAAAGATCATGGTTTGGGTTAAAATAATTACTTAGTTAAAGTTAGGGAAACATCGTGGTCATGGTTAAAAGAAACAATGTTGTCTGACGGTAGATAGCGGTGAACAGCGATCTTCCGTGTCAAAGCTGGATGTTTTCTTGACATCCAGCCACTGAGGTCAGTGGGAATTTTGTGGCTCAGTAACAATGTCACACTATTTCCTCCTTTGGTCGAGATGGACGAGAGTCTCAGAGGGCTTTGTCACTGGAACGTAAACATGTTTTTGGGCATTTTCTGAATGGCTGATGCCGTCAGTTTCTTTGGGAGGACAGCTTCATCGAAGGATGTGTGGTAGCATGTTGAGAATTTGTAATTAGCAGGCTGCAGCTTAATGCAAGTCCTGCTACTAGCTCTCATTATCATCTTCCTGGCGAAGGAATAGATTCAAAATGTAAAATGACATCAGACCCACAAAACTGAGCGATTGAGCCAAAATCTGGGTGAGTTATTTGGGTTCTACTCCCACAGCTCACGAGCTAAAAGCAGAAATCCATACGGAGTCCAACCAACCTGCTGTTTATCTGTAGCAGCCGGTGCAAACCTGTTGATATCACAACAGTAAGGTGTGAAGTGAAGTGCGATACTACTGTGAGCTCGTGTTTGGGTATGATGTGTGGAAATATAAACACGGTGTGAAATGCATCTCTTCCAGTGTTTTGAACAGACTTTATTGGCACTGTGGTCCAGGACGATGACAAAGTCAGCATTTATAAACAGCAGAGGACAGAGAGGAGAGTAAATGTGCCAGGTTAAGTGTTTACAAAGCTCCAACACACATGAATATAAGAGATTTTAATGCGGTTAGGATTGGATTATTATCAAATTAAGTGATTATTGGCTATTAGCTACTGTCAGCAGTGGTTAGATCCTGGTCCTGAGAGCTCAACACACTTCAGCTTAAGAAAACATCAGCAAATAGACAAAACTAGCTACAAAACTGTATTTTCTCACTGTAAGTTGCAATGCGTTGAGCTTTCTCGGTCACTGTAACTACAGTTTAAAAACGTCTGCGCTCCTGGTAATGTTAGATGATTTTGACAAAAACATTTGCCAAATGTTGTCATGTTGCATTATATGTCATGTTGTGTTATTTTCTGACTTTATTCTGTTCTAGTATTCAGACGTGTAGGAGACCTTCAGAAGATGATTTACACTCAGCTGCTGAGTGGGAGAAGTGGAGATACAGAATCTGAGCAGGAAACCCGGCTGTCCTAAACATCCAGCTCCCACATTATTAGAGTTCGCCTCATACACTTTGTCTCCATTTTTCTCACCCTCACACCGCTGAGGTCCCTCTGACCTTGTGTCTAAGTCAGCCTCCTGTTCCGGCTCCAGGTAAGGAGAGCTGCTGTGGACTGAAGTCAGGAAATGAGGGAGAAAGTTCTCACAAAGATAACAGAGTTTACTCCCGGAGGAGATGTTTTCATTGACATCAGAACCGGAAAGATGGGGCCCTTTGGCAGACACTAAAAAGAGGTTTTGCTCAATCTGCAGTCAAAACAAATACAGCTACTGTGGCCTGAGATGCTGCAGCGGTTAAAGGCCTTGCTTCTGAAACCACATGTCTCTTGATTTTCCACTACAACCATCTGTCATGGTTTACAAGCCATTTTTACACTCAGAATCATTGAATCTCACTATTTTTAGGCCAATAAAATTCAATAAAATAAAAGGATTCAGTGTTTCCCCGCTATACTTGGCAGTGAGGGGAAGCTGCTCTGAATCAGCATACATAAAGATTAACTGTGAGAAACACACTGTTAACTTTAAATGAATAATAACAAATACAGAAATTGTAATTGTAACATGTTTGTAATTGTAATCATGTCCATTAAATATGGATTACAAAAATACTGATGGGTGACAAATAACGAAAAGCTGAATAAATTAGTAAACAAATGCAAATCTTCCATACAGGGCCCAGTATGAACATTATAAAAATCATCTGCTATGGGCTTCACAGTCATCAGATCTCTGTGAGTCACCAGCAGCTGGTTTTAGAACGTAAGGCACATCACCTGTTTCAACAGCCAATCAGCTCGTAGCGAAGTCGGCTGGTCATCTTGACCCTCGCCGTTTCATCAATACTAGAAATGCAACTGTAGCAAGTAACTCACTGTCTGTTAGGTATGGTTCTGCTGCCTCTCTGTCCTTGTGTTTCCTTTGTGTCTTCCCCCACCCTGTGCTCTATGTTTGTGTGTCTCTACTCCGGCCTCGGTGGAATCTGGGTCGTGGGGGCGTGGCTGCCTGCTCTGCTGTTTCTTGCACACCTGAGGATCATTCATCATCATCCACCTGCTGAGCTTAAAAGCCTGGTTCTCTTCACCACTCATCACCAGATCGTTTCGCCTACCTCTGTGGTATCACGTCAGGCCGAACTAAGTATTTTTTGACTAAGAGTATTCTTTGCTAGGATTTTGGTCGAGTGTTTTCCCCGGTTAAGTCTGAGTGCGTTATGTTGGATTGTATTGGTTGGTATGCTGTAGACTAACTTCATATATTTTCATCAACACAAGACATTGTGGAAGGCACACTTAAAGACTGACACTGTACCTCTATTTAGTTGTTTGTTCTGTCACCTTTTCACTTGAGCACTTTTTGCACCATGTAAGCATTTATATTTGTGAATCAATATATGCTTCTTATTCTGGCCTTGTGGATGTATATCTACACATTATAAGCAGTGAATCTCTGTTCTTCACTCTCCACATTCGTATATATTTAGGATTTATGCAGCTGCAAAAGCAGTTGAATGAAACTTGGTGAGACTGGGTCCATGTTGTTGGGTTGGGTCATCGGCTGGAAATCTTCTCCACATGGAGGAAGTGAGTAATCAAAACTGCTAAACAGCAGCAAGCTAGCGTGCCGTCCAGAGACAGCTGCTCAACAGTTTTTCTCTACCACTCTAGCAGGTAGCAAAAAGAGGACATTTAACTCCAAACTCCAGTTTGAAGTTAAGTTGGATTTATTTATAATTTGCCCTATATCAAAAAAGCTTCCTCACAGGGAGCTCTACAGTGCAACACAAGACATCCAGCTCGATGTCTTTGTGTGAAAAGTCACGGATGAGTCCTGGTCTATCACAGGGCTTCCTGTCAAAGTGTTGGAGGGTAGAGGGAGAGAAGCACGGCTTGGCTGTGAAGACTAAAGAAACCCTGCAGTATCTCAGCTCCTCTCTGGCGTCCGAGCCCAGAGACAGCTCGATCCCTGGCATCCGGACTCTGTACCTGGCTTTATAAGGCCTTGAGCGATGCCAGAATCGGGCTATTCCTGGAGATGGTCCTCAGCGCTCCGTACCCAGAGAGCTTTGTTTGGACTGAAGCAGAGGAGGAGATGTATGGCTGCCACTGCCACACAGAACCCCCCCACCCCCACCCCATGTCCCCCACATGCCTATTAAATCTTTATTATCTACACAGTCCAGTGCAGGGGGTGGAAGAGGACACGCTTTTAATTTTTATTTCTTTTCCTGTGTGATGGGGACAAATAGAGTGCAGAAGATGAACAGTACAGTATGTTCTCCTGCTCTGAGTTGGATAGTAGCTGTAAATGATATTGATGGTTTGTTTAAACCTGCATGCAGTACCACATGGGTACCGTTTACTAAATCTGCTAAGTCATGCTATATATACAGTGTATATATAGTTACTATCCACAACCAATCGTCATGTTTTGTGCTGCAAGAAGAGACTGGGTTCTCTGCACTTTATAGTAAATAATGTTTTCTTGTGACAAGCACAGACTCCCTCAAGTTTTGTATTGATCATATTTCACCTTTTAAAATTAAACACTGATAAATTCCCTAATATTTTGTCTATAGTTTAATATTTTATATATAAATCTCATTCATCTGGCATATCCTGCATGTAGAAAACAAGTAAACTATAAAAAGTACTTTTAAAACAGCAAATAACAGCAACACAACAAAATAATCTTAACTACAGTAAGTGGACCTGGAGGTGATTTTGTCAAATTACTATTTCCAAGATCAAGAATGAACTCTCATCCTCTACTTAAAAACATATTCAACCCAGGACTGTTATAGTGCCAATACATGTACAACAATATTTCTTCTAAGAATCAAAAAATCATATTTTATATATAATTGAAATTGCTGCTGATTGCATTCTGCGTCACACTCAAATGCCTTATTGTAAAATGTGACTCTTTTAAAAGTGCATTCGAGGCAGGAATGATGTGAAACTTTCTTTTTCTTTATGTTCTGGTGCTCTGCAATTAAACTTTGATGTAAAGCATAAAATTTCAAAAAAGGGTTACTTTACATTACTTCAGTTTATTGCAAGAGTTTAACTGTTTATTTGATCATTTTTAAATCAATATAATTTTATATTTTAATTGTCAAAATCAAAGCAGCAGAGGCAGAGGGATCATGACTTTTAGTCCTTAGTGTGGGTCAACCTCCAAAAACACTGGATCATACATTTCCTATCATGCAACTATATATTTAGATTCTCCATCAGGCTCAGATAGAAGCTTCTTTCTGAGGAGATCTCCCCTCTGGGATCGGCCTCAGCTCGGCCTCTGTTCAGCCTCAGCTGTTGGATGGCAGGATGGCGTGGCTGCCGGCCAAACGTAATGTTTACACTAACACGCACAACTGTTCTGTACGTGGTCACGGTGAATTAACGATCCTGAGACGAGGGGCTCTTGTGCGCTGTTGTGATTTCAGCGAGACAGGTGCTCCATGCAGCAGTGGGAAACAGAAATATGGGGGGGAGCCAGGATGGGTCCTAAACTGGCCCTCAGGATCTACATTTGGTTGCCATGTTTGAAATTAAAGCACAGACAGTCCCCTCGTTTGTTATCAGGCCCTGGTGACTACATTTTACAGCAGCGGTCTGTTCTGTCAGGCACAATAAAGTTTGAGTCTCACATTGTGTGTTCTGTTCTTCGTTTAAATTGAAAATGTCTCTTAGTATGAAAGTTTCTGCCAGTATTGTGAGAAGTTAAATGGTTTTCCTGGAGCTGTCTACTGCAGAAAACCTCCTTATCAAGTCATTTTTGCCAGTAATTAGTCTTTAAAATCTTATTTTCTTTAAAAAAAAAAAATTAAAAACAAGACAAAGAGTCTACATTTTTCTCCAATATAAATCCATTTGTTTCAGGTATTTTCAGAAATCAAATAGAATTTTTTTTTTTGATTGCAGTGCAGCAACCTGCCATATTCTTGTTTCAGGATTTTTCATTTATTTCAAATTGAATGGAACATGTTGACATATTCTTACTACCCAGGCAGATTGCTTCCCCTTTTTTAAAACAGCTATAATTTGTATTTTTATAATACCAGTGTATCAAATGACAAATTGAAAACAATGTGATAATGAGAAAGTTGTTACTCGTAGTGATTAATGTACAGAGAAAATCTGCAGCTCCCCTCAGCTTTAAGCTTTATAGTGAGTTTCAGCTCAGTTTATCTGTCCGGCCGCAACTTTACTGTTTTCAACAAAGAAGCTCTAAAAACCCACAGTACACTACCTGCTCAGCACCAAGCAGCAGACAGACACAGTTAGAGATTAGCTGGTGAACATAATGGAGAATTCAGCAGCTAAAGAGCCTGATATTTCCCTCAGGAGTTGAAGACAAAAAACAAGAGAGGTAAAAGAGAGAGAATATTGGACTCAGATTCACCAGGTTGCCAGAAACACGACTCCAGTGATAATGTTGCTCCATAACTGTGTGTTTGCTAACAAGTTTGCCATGTCAACTTAAAGGGTGATGAAATAATGTGTTCACAACTTGTTTTAAAAATCTCCAGAACTTGATAAAATACATATTTTTAGATGTGTGTAATTGTATGCTTTGAACTGTGAGTCATACTGCAGGTGGGAGACAGTGCAAACATGACTGTAAAACTGACGTGGTTTAAATATCAAAAGGTTTTGTTTTTTCCCATGGTGCCGCAACAGGGATGCTGGCTCTCTGTGACGTGTGTCTGCTTTCTGTCACAGCCACCTAAAAGCTTATGAAAGAGAAAAAGGCAACAGCACCGCAGAGCTCTGCCACTCTCAGACTCCTCGTTTGCCTTGAGCTGGATTTTATCCTCCTCTTACTCGCAACAGGTGTTCGATTAAAAGTCAGAGCTGTACAGACAGTGAAGCGCTAAGATGCTGAGAAAAAAAACAAGACAAATCACAATCTCTGAGATATGAGGCTGCAGCAGCATCTCAAGCCCGTCTACTGTATCCATTAGCAGGAAGAGAAAGCGGCTAATGAACAGAAGGTCATTGGTTCAGGTCTCCAGAGAGCCCCCGCTGCTGTAATACATTCGGCACTTAACCTGAATCTTAACCTGAACCGCCTCATTAAACATCCAGCTGTACAAATGGAAAAACGTGTTGAGAATGTTTGCCGTTCTGGGATTTTCTTTCAGGAAAGCGCCTGCTAGGAAAAGAGGCATTAAAAGGAATCAGTTCCTGTGATGTGGGGAGTTCAGGCGAGGTCAGTGCTGCAGGACCAATCTGGCTTTCGTCTCTCCTCACTTCCAGAGGCAAGTGCATAGAGGAGCTTTCGTTTTGGAGAACCTCGTCCCTTCTCCGCTCTGAATCCATCTTAATTTGAATGACTTTGTCAGCGTGTAGAGGCGTTGTTGGCCCTCGCTACATGTTTGACAACATACACAAAAAATAGCAAAAAAAGCTACCTTTAACAGTTCATTAAGCACAACATATTTCACTTAAATTTTCACATATTTGTTTGAGTTTGCATATTTAAATTTGCTTCTCAAATGAGTTTAGTTACAGTCAGAGCAGAAACAAAATAGCAGTTCTGTGCTTTGCAGAAAGTGTTTATCCAGGTTGGAGGCGGACCAGATACGAGTATGAAAAGGAAACAAAGAGAGAAGATAGCCACGGTTTCTGTGGTCCTTCCAATAAAAACAAAAAGTGTGTAGGAGCCCTGTTAGTGACCTTCATCACAGAGTAAGAAAAGACTCACACACTCTTCGTTGACCCTGCTTTCAAAGGTCAGCTGTTGTTTTTCACAGATAAACTCTGAACAGAGCTTTATTGTGCAGCAACAAATAAAAAAAACTCAAGCCTGGAAACAGAAGCTAATTAAAAAGTGCAGCAGCAGCCAGTTGGGCTGGACGTCCCCTTTCTGCCAAAATAATCTCACCACAAAACTGCAACAACAACACCAGCACCCCCACCCACTCTCTACTAGCCTTTACTCCTCCATGAAATAGACATATCATGCATTTTTAGCCTTTAGTGATGCAAGGAAATTCTGGCAACGTTTCACTCCTCATTCATACAGTTATTCACACCAGGGAATCTGTGCAACTCATTCGTGTCTTGCTGTAATACAGTACAGCTAGCAAGCCTGAATCTCAACAGATCAAGTTTTCATTTTTCAAGTCTCACTTTTGGGGTCACTATTTTTATTTTGGGCGGCTGTGGCTCAGGAGGTAGAGCGGGTCGTCCCTTAATCCCAGGGTTGGCGGTTTGATCCCCGACTCCTCCTGTCCACACGTCGACGTGAACCCTGAAGTTGCTCCTGTGTGTGTGACCAATCTGTAAAAGCGCTTTGTGAACCGTTAAGGTTGGAAAGCGCTATATAACAAAAACATTATTAACCTTTAAAACTGAGAGAAAATCAGATGAAAATCAATCAAAAATTTCAATTAGGTGTTGGTGATCTAACGCAATCCTGTTGGATACAGCATACTGTAAATTTGCAACAGCGTTTTAAGAAAAATGTAATGCATGTAATGCTGCACATATTACGTTTTTATCAATGTAACGTATCAATGTAACATATCTGTAACAGTCTTTATCTAACCAAAGTACTTTTGTTGCCAAATTTTAACCATACAGAGGAGTCAAGATGCAAACCCCTGTCTCTGGTGTCAAAGTCCTGCACTTTGTCTGCCCTCCATCCACCCTGATCACCTCCTGATGGCTTCTGTGAGGTACACTTCCTTCAGTGGAAAAAACGTGAACATAATTCGGGGCGCAATTAATGTTTCCTTCAAAACGTACAAACAAATTAGAAGCATATATCCATAATTTCTAGCATCAGTGTCTTCTTGCAGCAGAAAGCAAAACAATTTGCATGCATGGAAACATACAATTCAAGTGAAAATTAGTTAAAACCTATATAATCCTCCTTTTAAAAACTCCAGCTGTTTTCCATGAAAGTCGGTCATATCCAAAACCATGAGCCACATGTATTTTTAATTTGAAGTGAGAGCCAACTTCTCTGCCTCTAATTTCCTGAACTCCTTCAATTAGGTGTTGTAGACCTACAGTTGAGCACAATTCAGCAACTTTCTCACCTCAGATTTATTCAGCTTTGACATTTCCAGAACAACCACGTGTTTTTTCAGATGAAGCTAGATTGTATGACAGCCCAGTGAGTGGTGTGCTCACCCAGTCAGGTGCAGGAATTAACAGGAGAATACCATGTTGGTTGGTAAAAGGTGTGTAGACTATCCAGTAGCTGCAAATCAAGTTGGCTGTTATCCCACTGAAGACATCCCTATCCCAACCAAACCAAAACCATATGTATTTTTTATTTTTATCCCTCTTATCCATTTTATCTCTTTGTTTTGGTTATGTATTTTTAATCTTACTTTATCTAGTTTTTATCTGAAATTCTTAAATTGTTTTCTTGTTGTTGTTTTTACAGTCTACACTTGTTCTGTCTCATTATCTTATCATCTGTGAAGCACTTTGAACTGCACTAATCTGTATGAAAGGTGCTATACAAATAAAGACTGATTGATTGATTGATTGATTGATTGATTGATTGATTGATTGATTGATGGATGGATGGATTGAAATGCCTGCTGAGCATTGCCAGACCAAAATGTTCCAACTAAACCACAGAGCTCCACCAGTGATTAAGGATTAAATGCCTTGCTCGGGGGCACATCTGCAGCAGGGAATAATTCAGGCTGTGAAACTGAAGTTGCTGCAGTGGGCAACCCTAAGTTATACAAGCGGGGATCAGTGTGCTTGAACGATGCCCCCCCATTCTCTGCAGCTGTCCGTGCTGGCAGCGGATGCCGCCGGGCCCTGCCAGTCACCAGCACTGTCAGATCAAGTCAGTAACGATCTCCTGGAAGCTGTTCAACAACCCAAAGCCATCAGTCAGGGAAACAAAGGCCCGCCCACAGCATGGTCTTGCCCAGAATGCAGCCATTCATCGCGAGGGGGAAGCCAGAGCGCGGGCCAAGCCTTTCATGGACAGAGAAAGGGATCTGTAACCAAACCATGCTCAATTAAGGCTCTGATTCGCCAGGGGAGATAAGGGGTAATCAATCATCCATGGCCAAGCCTTGTGCAAACAACGTCAGGATGTGTCAGTCCGGCAGCGCTGGGCCAAAGTCAGCTGACGCCTCTCAGACAAAGGTGCGAGGGCTTGTCCTGTCAAACACTTTCACACAGAGCTGCTGTGTCAGAAAACAGGTCTGCTGAACAATAGCGCTCTGTGCCGTCCCCTGTGGGTGAGCGCCGGCTTATCGTCAAGTCATTTGTACAAGCTGTAGTGAACATACAGTAGATAGACTGACTCACAGCCACATATGAACTAATATCTAGATAAAGCTATCCAGAGCTCTTACCTCATCTGTGCAGAGGTCGGTGCAAACATGGGCACCGTTTCCATCAGCGGCTGTGCAGAAGCATCACTGGCAACTCCAAACTGTAATCTATCTGAGATATGTTTTGTGTATTCAATAGCTCCACCTCTGGAAAGCTTTATGATAAAGTGATGGTGATGTCATTCTGTTTGTACAGAAAATGAGACAGCTACTATACCTGCTCAATTATCAGCATGTTTAGAAAAAAATATCTGGGTATAAAATATATATATCTTCTGGTCTTGTCTGGCTCCGTCTGGTGGGGCGATGTTTCATTTAAAGCAGTCGCATCTGATGTAGGATCTCTAAGTGGGCGAGTAAAGAGCTTGAAAAACATACATGGTTTATATGCTGTAGAGAGGAAGTGCTAATAACTTCTGAGAAAGTCTCAACAAAGTTTAACAACCGAAAAAAAGGACACAAGTAAGAAGTTTTATTTCTTCCGCATGATACAGTTGAACATCATTGTCAGTACCTAGAAGAACGTATCACCAAAAACTGCATTAGTAAAGGTTTATTTCCATTTAACTGGTGTGTATCAGGATCGTCTAAAATGTCAGAACATAAACTTGAAGCTTGGGAGGTGAATCTGATGGCAGATATTTGTATTGTAGTGAAGGCTGGAAATATATGTTTATCATCCTGATAGTGGTTTTAAATACAGTGAGCATCATAGAAACCTCACTATCATGTATTTAGTGGTGTGATAAGATGAACATTGTTTTATCACCTTTATACTTCATCACTTCAGTATTCTTCTACATGCTGGGTTTTTAATAGGGTCAGAAGAACAGGAAAAAAGTATTTGAAGGAAAAATAATTAATTGATTTTACAATGATTGTTATTATTTTTACACATACAGCTGTGGGCTCTGTGGACCCAAACAACGAGGAAGTAAAGCCAATTACTTCCTCAACAAAACACAAGGGTTATGTGTGATTATTCAGCTGTTATAAAGGGTCTGGGGTTTTGGACGGAGGTTATCCAACCAGATTTCGCCATGTTCTCCATCACATCGCTGCTGTCAGTCTTTAAATCTGTTTTCCTCTCACTTGCTGTCAGCTGTCAGTTCAGTGCGGACTCGTTGCGACCCTCCTCCACCCCGTTCACCTCCAGTTCACCACCTTCAGCGTCCAGGTCGAGCTCATCAGAAGTCCACTCCTCATCACATCCAGATCTCCAGCCATCCTTCCACCACCACCACCAGCACCACCACCACCGGTGTCTAGAGCCCTTAAGATATGATGACGTCACGATGGGGTCTAAACGCAGAAGACTCTTCACATTTCAGCTGCTTTACTTCCACTTGTACAACCCTGATGTTAATCTGAGAGTGAACGCATAAAAAACATTTTGTTCATGTTATTATATGAATAAGGTATATATTTGTGATCTGTTGATTGGTGATATGTGATGGAAGATTCAAACATAACCCAATAAAATTGTTTGAAATAGAGATTGAAGAAAAGAGGGCAGGCACAGAAAAAGCACATTTCTTACTAAAAATATGTATTGTTTTTTTAACCTGGGTGCAAATTTATCTTCTTTTTACTGTTTTCTACCCTTGATATGCTCAAATAAGTAAAACTTGCATTGAATAGGTCCTTAAAATTGTCGGATTGACTGTCATATTTTCCCTTCTTTCTTTTATCAGTTCATTGGATGTGGATAAATAAACCTTGTCTCCATTCTTGCTGCGTATTCCTCATTGCTTTGGTGTTATTAGGCTGTACTGTGCTGTCTTTTTCAGTGAGGCCTGACTTTCTTCTCTTTTCCTGTTTTCTTTTCTTGTTACTTTTGGTTGCTATCACTTCTCATGCAAAGTTCTTCTTGTCTTTATTCCAAGCAAACCAGAGACGTTTAGTGTCTCATTTTTGTTTCAAGCAACAGACGTTTGTTTCCTGGGAAAGAGCGACCAGACGCTGCGTGTTCAGACCACAAATGTAAAAGCTTTCATGAACTGGCTGCAGGTTGAATCACTGGTAGCAAAACGGATCTTTATTTATATGAAACTGTCGTGGATTATTACTTTTACTGTTTAAAAGTTGAAAAAGTCACTGCGTTTTTTCACTGCTCCTTCTTCTTCTTCTGCTCACATGGGCATAATTTCCATCCCAACAGACGTGTAAAAGCAACGTGTTTTGAATGAGTCACCGGCAGTTGGGCACCTTTCAACGGCTGCCTGCTGGTTAAAATATCCACCATTTCTTTCTATCACATGGATGAGCTCTCAGAGGAGACCACAGAGGGCGAGCAGAAGGCGGCTTCTTCTCTCTGTGAATCATCATCCACATCTGCCTGCTGATTCTGACACTTCACTGAACTCTGAGGAGTTTGTTTCCTCCTCGTCTCTTTTCCAGCACAGACGCACTGATACAGTCATCAGGACTCATGAAGACAGAAATAGATATATAATAATACGAACAAAAAGACGCATATTGGAGAAAAACAAACACCAAATGGAGCAGGTGTCTATTGAGCCTTACCTCTACCTTATCAAGTCACTTACGTGTCTCCTAAAAACCTTTTATTTCTCTGAATATTACCAACAATTACTAAATCTGTCCAAAACAGAGCCACAAATTTCATCCCAACCAACTTCACAAAACAAACACACACATAAAACACAGCAGGAAAGACACTACTGTCACACACTCACATACCATTTATGCATTTACAGAACTCAAAAAGAAAGAAACCACAACGTTTTCATGGGGATTCAATGCAGTTGTAGTCGAATTTGGTCTAGTTGGAGAATCTTTAATAAGGCAGAAGAAGTCGATCCAGGAGGGGTACACTCTGTTCTTAACTAGGGCTGTATATCATAATGATACTATCATGTAAAGTGTTGGCCACTTCCTCCAAAGGCTATATAACACCTCCCCATAAAACTCCATTTTATTACTAGTTTCAAGAATTTTCAAGACGTGTGTCAGTGTGTCACAAAATAGGCAGATTACCCCACTTGAACGTAGAAATATTTTACTTAATTTCACAAAATACATTAAAAAAGTTCATTTGTACGGCAGTGTATTGTTGCCACCATGAAAAAAATGAAGAAAAAAATTGGTCAGTTTCTTGTCATGAAAAGAAAATGATCTTGTTTTAGCTTGTTTTACCGTTTCACGTTATTACTACATACTGCACCAAATTATTCAGTTTTTCTTGTTAGAGCAACCGATCATTATTACACAAAATCAACGAATCTTGTTAAAACAAGAAACCTTTCTCGCTATAAAGACATATTGACTTATCTCCATGTGTTGGTAAAACAAGAAAAAATACAGTCAATGTCTAAAGAGAAGTCTCTGCAGCCAACATTGGCTAGAAAGTTGCCCATGAGCAATGGTTTATATAGTTACAGTTAGACATGGTGGAAGTATCATCCATTCATCCATTATCTTTGCACTGGAAACGGGCAGGAATATGTTTTCCTTCAATGGCAGATGTTTTCATGTCTTGTAAGAAAGTTTTACAGACTCAATAACAGAAAAAATGAATTTATAAGAAAGATACAAATGAGGTTTTTGCAGTCTGGAGATAACTGCTCGATATGACATGACTCTATGACTAATACACTTACATATACACATACACACACCATCTACAGGCTGCAAGCACACACATGCAGTTAAACACACAATCACAAACATGCCAATGCAAGTGCACATACACATATACAAAAAACACACATGCATGCTACACATGAGAATAAGCACATGTACTGGCACACATGCACACTTTCATATGAGTCTGCACACACACGCACATACAGCAAAAAAAAAAAATCATACAAATCAATTCATTGACTGAGGCCACAGCCTGCAGTGGGAGGTCAGAGTTGCATTCAGGGTCAGATCAGTTCCTGGGGTTGTCGGGTACACTGTGTTATGAGTTGTCTTGGTTGATTGGCCCAGAGCAGGAAGTCTGCACAGGGGACCAAAAAACTCCTTTTCACATCACCCATCATCCCATGCTGCTAGCTGCTCTGAGCTTTACTGGCCAGAGCAGCAGAGAACTCATTGGCATGTCACGGGAGTTTCAGAGATGACAACTCTACAGTAGCTGCCATCTTTTCTCTCTTCTCTTTTCTCTTCTCAGAAAAAAATCCTTGGCTGGGAAAAAGATTCAGAGGAATGGAAGAACTGAACCAGCCTGCACAGATAAGAAGCTGTTGGTGAAGTCCCACTTTGAACCATGCGAGCTCGCTGCCAATACTGCTGCACGTCTGTCCCATCTGAGGAGACGTTTGGCAAAAATCTTTAGTCATCAGCAGTTACAAGGTTGTGAAGGCTTTATCTGTAATTTTATGACCATACATATTACAGATATGTTCACATGAAAAGTTCTTGTTAGTGATGACAACAAATATTTTGTCTGTTTGTTAACTGGTCGTAATTAAAATTATGAGCCCGTTTTTGATGAAATTCACTTTGAAAATGACCAATTTAAACAAAAAGCATCAGGAAATATTCATAACTTAGATCTAACAGTTTTGGGGGTTGATCACAGCAGGATTTAAAATAGAAAGGTTTCGGACCAAAATCACTCAATTACAATGAAATCGCTGTGATCGGAGGACAGAGAAGAAGTGAACTGGTTTGCAGTGTTCAGATTTGGTGATGTGGTGACACAAATTTGCACTACTGACCAGACTGTACTGATGTTTGAGGGAATGGAGAGAGAGTCCAGTACAGAGGAAGCTATCACATTACCAGTTTTGTACAGTCTAATCTTTGGCTAGCTAGCAGCGTAGATGTAGAGATGGTCAGAATTTTATTTTTTCCAGTAGGCCTTCTTTGATTTATGGCCAAATATCGAATCCAAAACGAATGACTTTCCCATCAGCCTCGGTTGTACTTTCTCTGTAGTGCTAGTCAGCAAATGTTAGCATGCTAACACGCTATGATGGTGAACATGGTAAACATTATACCTGCTTAACATTAGCATATTAGCATTGGAACTGTGAGCATGTTAGCACGCTGACCTTAGCATTTAACTTAAAGCACCGCTGTGCCTAAGTGCAGCCTCACAGAGCCTCTGTAGACTCTTGTGTTTCTAACCTGGCTCTGCCAAAATGAGAACAAAAAAACACCAATTTCAGCACTTTGAGCAAATGTTGAAATTCACATCCAAGTTTACAAGTCTGGTTATAGAAGCCTGATTGTCCTTAAATTGGCAAACTCCTCCTTGTTTATTCTCACTATTTAAAAATCTCTGTTTCTTCACCTCCACTTGTACCATTGTTCTCCTTTCAGTGTAATTATGCACAGTATGCCACCACTGCAGTTATAGGGAACTCAGATGTGAACTCTGCTCCCAGACACCCTCCGACTATCCTCTGCCCACTGCGCTGACCAGTCACCATGGCAACTGGCACAAAACAAATTTTACTGAAATTTGGCGAAGAAGAGCAAAAGAAAGGGAAAAAAAAGTGAACAGTTGTATTTGCTGTACGCGCTGTGAAAACCCATCTTTCATATGGTGCCAGAGAGCCTGCGTGGTTTTGTTCTCTGTACAAATATGAGTGGCAGCCTGTTTTCCAGCCCTGAGCAAACATCACGGGCCGCCTCCTCCTCCTCCTCCTCCTCCTCATCGCTCGCTGGGCTCAAGGTACCGTGGGACTGCTTTCTGTACTCGCAGTGTAAAGAAAGAACCGGTGGCACTGGGATTGATCTGGCTTTAATTAACCATTGTACTATGATCCACGACTTCTGCCAAACAGCCGGCATGATTTACGATCTGCCTGTGGTTGAATGTGGGTACAGGAGGTGCCTTCAGCTGGGCTTGTTCTGCTATAAAATGTAGTCTAGACTGAATTAGCACCACAGAGTTTAATCTGATATCTAAGACACCAAAATATAGACAATTTAAAATTCTTTAGTCACCATTTTATTTCCTTAAAATCTGCAGGATATTATCTCCAAAATGAGGTTTGCTTTGTGCCCTTCAGAATGTTTAGACTGCTTTGTAACAAGGCATACTTTATACTTTAAGAGTTTATATTGTTGGAAAAAATATGGCTTTAGTGATCTTAATTAATGATTAAAGAGGTGGGACAAGGTCATTGTTTTGCAAGTCACAAGTAAGTATGAAGTTTCGAGTCAAGTCCAAAATGTTGTATTTTAAGTCCTACAAGTCATTATGTACCCTTCATTCATTTTGAATTTTTCATTAAATTAACAGTTGGTATCGTAATAATGAATAATGTTTTAAACTTTGTATTCATTACTTCCAAATTAACTCCCAAATAACATTTTCATTGATGATCAACTTTCCGATAAGCCATCAAGTCTGAAGTTATATATATTTATAATATATATAAAATATTAGTAAGTCATTATTAAGAGTGATTAAAAGTTTCTTGCTTTCTAATAAGCCATCAAAGAAAGAGTACAAGCACAACCTGGCAACCCAATAGTTGTTCTTATTAATGGCTTGTTATTGATCTATGGACTGTTATTTGTTGTTTTTCATTGTTTAATAAGTGAATAAATGACGTGCGTTATTCTCTTGTCCTGTGTGTGACCTCGAGGCATTCATGTGTCTTGTTGTGTCTTTATTTACACAGTTAGAAAAAAAAAAAAAAGCCACTCACTTTTGTTACCTTGAGCTTGAGCTTAAGGTAACAAAAGCGGACAACTCTTTCCTGAGTGCACTGTGAAAGTCCGTCTGTCAGCCGGTCGCCACTCCCCTGTCACCATCACAAAGTCCCTAACCTGCATTGTCTTCAGCTGATTGAAGCGGTTTCTTCTTTTGAGACCCGATGAAGGAAAAGACTGCAAATCACTGACTAAGCAGAACGCTCTCAACAATATCTCCTCCCTCTCTCAGTGTAACAGGCCGAGGATCACGCTGCGCTCACATTGCTACCAGTCAATACTTTTAAAAAGACTTGAAAAAGGGGAAATGTATTAGCATATCAAAGGCCAACATCTGACACGGGCCTGCCTGCCTGCTTGAACCTACAGTAAGTGGGGTGCAGTGGGAGGAGGAGGTGGGAAAAGTGAACGTCCGCCGGTCGAAGCTCACCGAGGGTTTTATCGCTGCTCGTCAGTCACACGAGGAGAGGTAGTCTGCACCAGCAAGGCAGGGATTAGGAGGGATACGAGGGGGGCGGCGTTAGAGATGAGAGCTCTGCTTTCTGCCTCAGGCTCTGATTAAACCCAACACACACACACACACTGCAGTTTCCAGCATGAAAGGTCAGAGGCCATAAGTGGAAAGGTGAGAGGGAGGGTGGTCATGCGAGGGTGGGAAGAATAAAAGGATATGAAGTAATTGAGCGAGAAGAAGAAGGGAGAGGGGCAGGAGTGAATGAAACAAGGAATGGAAAGAATGGAAGACAAAATGAGTGAGACAAAATACAGCGAGCCCACAATTAACATCCTGTGCTAAAATTCAGTACCTAACATTAACCATTCTGTAATCTTACTTTATTTGCCATAACCAAGATTTTTTTCCTGGCCTTAATCATAGTTGCCAAGCGTAAATATCTTATAATTTAAATTTTACAGAATCATCCAATATCAACGTTCTTGTTTGGTGCTAGGATTGTTACAGCAGTGACATTTATTATTTCAGACTGATTACACTTGCTTAGCTAGTTGGATAGCAAATGTAGCAAAAGAAACATCAACAAAATGGGGATTACAGTATAGTTTGTCGAAATTATATTTCAGGATCATTTCTATAACAGAATTCTTGCACACCATAAAGTCTTAACAGGCCTTTTTCACAGCAGACATTTTGGCTTGTCATAGCAGGAAAAGCACAGGTGTAGCTGATAACATTAAAAAGGGCTGCATTCCATTTAGGTGAGCTAGTTCCAGGGTCCTGGTACTGTGCATGCTGGCTCACTGCCATGGCTCACTGGGACACTTACACTTAACAACAGTTGCATTTCCAAGTCAAAATGTCTGCCATGAAAAAGATCAATATGCAAGTGTGTGAGACCAAAAACTCAGATAAAACAGAGATGGTGTCCACAATGTCATACACTGCATGATGGCTCCTCCGCCCTGTTTTCCTGTCTGCAGGGGCTGGACCTGAAGGCAGCACAGTAACAGCCAATCCAGAGAGACCTCCTCTCGTCCATGTCGTGGCTTTTAGTTGGTTTACCTTTTGTTTTGCAATACAACACCCGTGCAGAACTCCCTGCACAGATGGTATTAGAGATTTCACCCACCTTTTTGGCTTGTATTATTTAGATCTATTATTATTCTTTCACATTATTCTTGTGTGTATCGTATTCTTGCCAGTCTAAGAGACATGGTATGGCGCACAGTATTTATCGTGTGAAACAATGTGGAATTTTTAAAATATATTTTACATTTATTAAGTCGTGGAAATACATTTTTACACTAAGGGAGTTTGGGTTTTTTGACAAGATTATTGTTTGCAGGATAAAACTCTCGAGATGCATCATCTCCTTTTCAAAAATACAAAAAAAAGACATTACATTTCGCCAAATAATCTATATTACAAACATAAGAAAACAAGACGAGAAAAAAATGTATAAACAAAAAACACACTTGTGACTTATATGACATTATATCATAGTATCATAGGCACAAACTTACCATTAGAAGCAAAGGCACCTTGATTTCAAATATAAGAAAAGGCTAGCTTGGAAGAGACAAAATGAGCTCATGGAAGGTTTTTTACGTATTTATGTAGAGACTGCAAGTAGCAGTCTCAAGTGCAATACTTCTACTTAAGTGGGCTATTCTAGTGCTCTGAGAGAGAAAGCATACAGTATATGATTTTGAGAGGCTGGGCAGGTGATGGCATATATGGCACGCAGTTCAACAGGTGCTGTGGTAAAAAAGCAGCGCTGACAGACAGGAAGAGAGATGAATGTTTGGTGTCAAATCCCTCCTCTGGCTTCTGTCCGCTGTCAATGAGGTGAAGACAACCAGAAGAGAGCAGAACAGCGAAGAGAAAATACGGAGAGAGGAAAAAAGGAAAGAAGAAAAAAAGACTCTTGGCCGGGACGCAGGACATACTGTATTACAGCTGTATTTAATAAAAGGCACAGCAGCATTGATCCGAGTGGGGGGAATTTCTCCAAACATCCTGCAGAGCTAAAAGGCCGGCGGGATCCCTGTGCCGGTCTGATTGAGGGCTTCCTGTTTTAAGCTCTTAATGAGGAACTGGGGAGAAATTTAACTTCCAGGTCTCCCAGCTTGGACGCTTTCCTGCAAATAAGAAAGAAGCTAGTTTTTTTTCCCCAGTTCACCCTGTCTGATATTCCCAACATTCACCTGCCGCTGCTACATTATTAGATTTCTAAAGCTGCTTCGATCGCTTTTGGCCACTAGGGGGCAGAGTATCTCCAAAACAAGATGACAGACACACAGCTCTAACATATTATCACCTTATCAAGTTGTTAATGATTGCCTACTTACACTTCCAGCTGACACAGAGAAACATTATCATTCCACTGGAGTCTTGTTTCTGGCCACCTGATAAATTTAAGTCCAATATTTGCTCTTGTTTTAGCTCTGAGAAAGATATCTGGCTCAGGTACAGGTAGGGATTCAAAATATGTTCACAATAACATATATACATATGAGAAGACATCTTTATTTTGGCCTTCAGGTCACATTTAGTTTCCATTTTTCACCTGCAAAAACTATGCATTTCCAAAATGGATAATGTTCAAAACACAGTGTCTTACACCAAAATGTGGACAAGACAAGACAAGAGCTTGCTGCTCTGCTGATACGGTTTTTGTTCACTCTCACTGCTCTCAGCATCATTTCCAGATGCTGCCGGCAGCTTTTTTTCAGCACAAAGGCTCCAAAAGAAAACCCACCGTAACATTACCTTCCCAACACTGAACAGCAGACAGACAAAGTTAGCAGCTAGCTGGTGGAAGCATTTAGCAGCTAAAGAGGCAGATATTTCCCTCAGGAGTCCAAACAGAGCTAGAAGGAGGGTGAATATTGGACTTAAATTCATCAGGTGAACAGAAATGGGACCCCAAATAAATGCTAATGTTGCTCCATATCTGCTGGATGTGTAAATAGGTAAGTGTTTGCTAACAAGTTCACCACATCATCTTAAAAGGTGATAATTTGTCAGTGTTGTGTTTGCAGCAGCACTAGAGGCATTCATTGCTCATTTTATTAGAGCCTCCATTAGCTTCTGTAACAACAGTAGCTACTCATAAATATACTTACAAGACTTCAATGAAAATGATCCACATAACATTTAACATCCATACACACAATAATTCTTCTGAAAAACACTGAGACAAAACAAAACAAACAATTAAAAAACCTGTCTGGTACAATAAATAGCTTTACATAGGGTAATCGTATCACTTCTAGACAACTAAAACAATCAATAAAGTAACATACATCTGCTAACTACAAATAAAGCGGGATGAACTGTGATATTGATGGATCTCTCTTATACAATATTATGACATAAATCCCATATAGTATCTAGTCTTATATCAACATATTACCCAGCTCTATCTATGACCCTCGACCATATCAGTTTTTTATCATCAATAATCACCTGATTGATTATATTTAAACTAAAATAACTGTTTGCAGTGAGAGTACCTTTATTTTCATCCCTGTTAAAACTGAGATATTTCATTTAACTGTTAAATTGAATAAAACTGATTTTTTTTTCTGCATCCGGGTAACAGTATTTAAGTTATAAGTTATATATAAAACCAAGTTGCCTTGTTTGACCCTGAGCGATTCATTGTGAGCCATCTCATTGACAATTTAATTTACTCCAGAAGGACGTTTCATTAACTAACCCATCTATCTTTGACTCTCTGTATCAGCTGAAGGGCAGTAAGGTGAAGGTCTCTGCCTCCATAATCAGCTTAAAGATAGATCTTTGTATTATATGTACAGGCTACTGATTACCTTCCGTATTGAATTGTGTGCATTGGTAAAGTGAAGCACTGTTGTCTCTTCCCTGTTAATTTATTGGAATTAAAATCGATTAAGGCAATTCTTAGACAAATCCAAGATTACAGGCAACACTGTTGATCATTCAGTGGCACTGTTTTTCAATTGATTATTCAATATTCATATGCTCTGTAATAGAAACTCTACTACTACAAACAGGAAAAATATTCTACAGAAATATGCTAAATATAGCCAACTGAGTAAGTAACAATGACTTGATAAGATTTATTTAAACTAGCATAAAGATCAGGTCACTGCAAAACCCTCTGTGACCATGAACTGGTGAAAAACAACATAATATACGTAATTAAAGATCCCCTCCACTCAGAAAGATGTTGTTCTTCTTGTTCCTACAGTTTGACCTTCACTGTGCAGAACGACGTCTGTGCAGAGTTTGACACTAGAAGGATGTTTCACGTTCATCTGATGAAAGTGGAAAGTTTGGAAGCAGCTAATCCTGGTCCAATATCTTCTTAAGCTTCAGAGATTCAAAATAAAGGTGCTTGATTATTTGCCTTTCACTTCAAGAAAACCTTGAAACAAGACATGGATTCTTTTTCTTCGTTTCGCCTCATTGCTGTGAAGCATGCAGAGGTTTTCACACTACATGAGAAATGCAATTTGGCTGAAACTTTAACCCAGAGAACCTTGACGCAGCATGAGTGTGCCTACTGTACAATTCACTAGAAATGAAACCTAGCCTTTGCATCTTAATTGCACTCAGCAATGGCTGACACCTGGCTGACTCATGGAGTTAATGATTTCCTAATAAATGCCATGCAGCCTGGTTACACAGTGTGTACCAACGTGTTTATCTAATCTTTGTCTGTTTGCATCCCAGCTTTTATCACATGAACACTTTCGCTTCTGAAACGTAAGCGCACTTAGGTTTCAGTTCCAGCAGCAATAAATTGGCTGCGAGTCGCACCTGTTCTTACCTGATAGATGAAGAATTGAAGACATGGCTGAAGCACTGGTGAGTCTCCTGCTGCTGATCTCTGCTGCCACTGATGAGTTAGTGTAGATTTGAAGCTGCGTAAATTCAAGCTCATTCAAGATTAAGTTCTTTTACACTGGCAACATTTTAAATACTTATTAGTTTATAGATTCATTGTGTTAAGTATTCATGGAGTACAATGCATAACAAAAGTGGCCCCTACAGACTTTACTTTGAGTTTGATGCTGTAAAGCAATGTGTTACCAGAAGAGACATTTTAATGTGTCATTATGAAAGAATATAGAACATAGACAACAAGAACAAATAGTGACACAAGTGCAATACGTTAACATTAAGACGTGCTTTTGTCATGTAATACAAAACTCCAAATATCTGGAGGTAAAATCTCCCAGTGTTGACTAGTTTGACATGTCATGCCAAGTTTCTAAGTAAACTGGGCGTTCCTTTCACCTGCTTGTTTTATGATTCATGCCCTGATATTATTTTAGTATAATGTTAAACAGGAACAGCAGTCGATTGTACAAAATGATCCAAAGGTGGCAACTGACGACTTATGAAGCATCATTATTAAACGTTTTCTTGTAAACAAAGGAAAGTTATGTTTACATTCAGAGTTTCTCACCAAAACCCGTTTTTACGTCCATAATTGCTAGCTTGCAGTCCTCTTCCCTGCTTGGGTGTTACCGCTTCTAACTGTCAAACAGAGCAATAGCATGGAACCGGCTGCAGGAATGTGTATTGCATCGTCCACGTGCTTGTGTGTCCTCATGTATGATACGTACATAACGGGGCCCCACTCATAAAAACATTGATCCACAGCGCTACTAGTGGTCAAAAGCTCAGCACGGTACCTTTATCAATGTTCCTTCACCTAACTTTTATTTTTAATCTATATTAGCCTGTAGATGGAGCCACAATGAAAACACAGCAAAAGGCTTCAAAGTAGTGGCAGGAAATGTGTATCACATCACCTGCGTGCTCGTGCACATGCATGTAAACAAACAAAACAGGGACCCACATGTAAAACATTGTTCCATAGCACAAATACTGGTCAGAAACTCCAGAGGGTACCTTTAATTACTGACCATTTACACTGACTACATGTCAAGTTCATTATTTTATATTTATATTTCAGCTTTTACTGTTTTTTTCTGATCACTTTAGTTTGGGAATTCTGCAAAGCCCGGGGACCTGATCGAGGTCTTCCGTGGGTCATATGAGCACTGGGCTGTTTACATCGGTGGAGATGAAGTTGTTCATTTGATTCCTCCAAGTGAGTGAAGTGTTTACTACATTTATCTTAGAAGACCGTCTACAGTGTCTGCCACCTGCCTATATTTTAGTTTTGTTAGTCAATTACTAAATTGCAGGGTAGTTTTTTGGAGCCGTTACCCTCAGGTGGACATTATCAGCCAATTACTTGTATGTAAATGTCAAATAATAGTAAAGACAATGAATTGATGAATGGCAATATATCATTTCCCTCTCTGTCTCTCTTTGTCAGTATTCCTTTTCTTCTCTCTTTTCTTCTCCAAGCCTTTTTTTGTCTAACTTCTTCCCTGTCTGTGTCTTCTATGATTCAGGCCCTTATGGTAACCTATTGGCAGTCCTGGACACCAGCATAGCACAGGTGAGACGTCACAAGATCCAAGAAGTGGTCGGCTTCGATCGTTTCCACATCAACAACCTCCTGGATGATAAGTACCAGCCTCGCGAGCGTCACATCATCGTGAGGGAGGCCTGTAGGATGGTGGGTCGGAGGCTGCCGTACTCTGTCGCCACTCACAACTGTGAGCACTTTGCCACAGAGCTACGATACGGCAAGCCAGAGTCTCGACAGGTGGGTGTCCTGTGGCTTTTATACTGCTGTTTGCATGACGACTTAATATGCAAACTCTGGTCCTTTGTAGGACAAAGAGTAAAGCATGGAACTGTGAAAAAAACTGATGCTGCACCTAGGTTGTCTATCATAAGTGATGACTTTGGATGGAATGCATTATAATAGCAGAGTTGCATGTTGTAATTTACATTTGGAAAATATTCACACATCTGTGTCATACATTTTAATTTACAACAATTTAGTTGATAAGAAGCAGAAGTGAATAAATTAAATTGTGATTGCCCGTATATCAAACAACAGGATGATTAACAAGCTGATATGTAAGTTTCAAAAAAGCTTAGTGCATCTTCACCAGTATTCTGAGGGCCAGTATAATAGTGAAATTTCGCACCAAATTCAGCCATCTGACTAGTGTTGTTGAGGTCAGAGGCTACGCTAATGGAGGCAAAGCAAATTGGCACAAAGCATTTGTCTCTTAACTTTGGTGAACTTTGATAAACAAATTCATGCAATCGGCCAATAGCAAGCTCTTTTAAGGGGTGTGGTTTTAAAATTGAGGACATTTTCATTGAGAGATAGCAGGCTTGATAGCGAGCTAGCTAATGTTTCTAGCCAAACAGCTAGCTTCCAATAGTCGTGGTACTACCAACTAGGGCTGAACAACTAATCGAAATATTATCAAAATCGCAAAATGGCCAAGTGCAATATCTGAATAAAGATAAAGGTAAGATGTACCGTTATAAATGAAGCATTCTGGTGCTACAAATCATATTCTCCGCACGTAAGGGAACATGCTTGTTTGGTACGGACCCCAGCAGAAATCACATCACCATCATTTTTATATTTTTTTCAGTGAATTGAAATGCAAAAATGATGAATTAAAATCATGACTCATATTGCAATCGCAATATCTGTCAAAATAATCACAATATGATTTTTTTTTTTTGCACATCTTTCAGCCCTGCTACCAACATGGTGCTATATTTGCAACAACTCTCAGAAATTCTGCTACTTTCTGGTTTTAACCGGGACCTAAGATAAATAATTGTACTTTTAGTACGGCCTTAACCTGCATGAATTATTTTCCAACTTCAACTTGAAACTTAGTTGTATGTGAATATAATCACAATTGATGTGGTTAAATGTTTCCAGCAACACATCCTGGACCTTCAGCCTGCCACTCATTTGTCTTTTGCAGGTTAAAACAGCAGCTGTGATTGGAGGCGTAGCTGCAGCAGGTGTAGGCATTGTAGCTGTGGGTGCCATTCTGTACTCTTTGTTCAAAGATGACAACGAAGAGGAGAACTCTGACTGACTGCAATGACACAGCAAGATGAAAAGGAAGATCTTACCATTGTTTGAGTCAATTCACCTGGCAGTGATTATGATTTAAACTATGTGAATAAACTATTGCACATGTGCAAACTGAAAAAAATGTCGTATCGTCAACACACGCAGACGAAATACAACCTTGGAGAAGATCAGGCAAGTTGTTGTGGAGAAAAATAAAGTTATAG
This sequence comes from Macquaria ambigua, assembly GCA_008360985.2. Lineage (NCBI taxonomy): Eukaryota > Metazoa > Chordata > Actinopteri > Centrarchiformes > Percichthyidae > Macquaria > Macquaria ambigua. Next base: position 50,937 of record VMKM01001312.1, on the reverse strand, counting down.
GTAAATCCATGGCTGTTATAATGTTATGTTCATAGCTGTTTCTTTAAATGTATATTATATGATTCACTTGCAATACAAGACAAAATCTTAAATCACGTGACAAGTGAAGTAATCTTATTTAAAGATTTGAATCTGGAAGCTGCAGAGAAAGTAAAATGTAGTATGTTTATAAGAACATGTATCACATTTTTGCGATTTATTTACTGTATTAATATTTTTTGTGATCTTTCTTCTTTATTGTATATTTACTATATTAATTTGTGTAATAAAAGAAATGGAAACCATTCCATTTATACTTTTTCTGTTTTATTTGGAGAATCTTTTTGTTAATTTACTAACTCTTTGTATGTTATGTTCTGTATGTACTATTCATCCATACTGTGCAGAAAAAGACCATTTTTATTTATATTTTATAGATTTAGATCAAAAAGTATAATCACCAACATTACATGCAGACATAGTTTGGTTAATTACAAATACTATATGTAATTAATACTCCTGCTTTCTGGGCAACAATCATGATTGACAGAGAAGTACTGAGCGCAAAAGCAGAAGGCATGGCGGTGAAAAGGCGGACAGAGGCAGCACAGAGGAACAGGAGAACACTGGGTAATGTTTTTCTTACGGCCTAGTTATGAGCTTAAAGGGTGTTTATCCTCCATCGTCTCCGTGCCAGCATTGTGCCGCATCACAATCTCCCACTGTTCACATTTGGACCCCCGTTACAGCCGGGGCAGGTGGGGAGGAGCAGATTCACACAAGACCATGTGATCTACATTCTGTGTGTGTGTGTGTGTGTGTGTGTGTGTGCGTGTGTGTGTGTGTGTGAGTGTGTGTGTATGGACTGACAGCTGAGTGAGGGATCACACACACACACACACACACACACACACACACACATTCTCTTTTTGATGTCCATGAAGGATCCGAAAGGCCTGCCCTGTAAAAAAAAACATGAATGTGCATCTTGTCAACTAATATTCTAGTCGTATTTAACCTTTAAATTCTCTGTTTCTCCAAAACAAAATAGTAGGAAATGTGGCATTTGCAGTATAAATCAAATTCCAATACTGTCTTATCAACAACAACAGCAACTACAGAAACCACAGTACAGTACTATCCACAAATGTTGCTCTTCTCATTGAGATCTGACAAGGCTAACTAGGCATCTGCTCATTTAATGTGTAAGTGCTGTCCTTTACTGAGACATCAACCTTAATCCTTATCTGCAGCTGACTGAAAAAATTGGGAAATCTCTCCCAAAATAGCCGCCAAAACCTGTTTTTAGATCAATCTGAGATAAAATACAGGCCGATACAGATGTGAAATCATGTTAAATTGTAAAACTACAATTTGATTTGCAGCATTCAGAGATTTTAAGAGGCAACAAGTAATGACATCACCTATGGTAAATCACTCCTTATAGTTTGCTACCTTAACTGCTTTTGAGTTCAGTTGTTTTCCTGATTCAAATCTTGCAGCAGAATGTAAGATTGGCAGATTCAGGCTGGCTTTGCAAAGCTAATCAACTGCACTAAGAAAGCATTGATCTGAAATGGCAATTGGACTAAATATGGGTCAAAAATCACTTTTAAATCCTTAACACAAAAATAAAATCTGATGATAAATTGGATGTTTTTTGCAGTGCAGAAACAGGCCTCGGGGCCCGTGGCCAGGGCAGTAAAGCTGCTAGCAGGTGGGGGCAGTTGGGCTCGCCTGGTCCCCAGAATCAGCACAGCACCCCACATTGTTCCTGAGGTCACCGCCTGAGAGCTCCATGAAATCCAGAGTGGGCTGCAAAGGCTCTGGTCGTGGGACCGGCTCCAGAAATAATAAAACCTCATACTCTCCACGTTTTGGGAGTCGCGGAAGATGGCTTATCGTGGCTGATCATTAGGCTCAGAATCAGCTCAGAAATAATCACCATGCATAACAAATGTGCTGTGATGTTACTTGGTGGCACTGATAGAGGCACGTATTGGAAATACACAGGATTACAGAGTGAATGGTGATACAACAAAGCCAAACACAACCATTTTTTGTTTTTTTTTATCACTTAGTACACAAACAAGTCAAATGCAGTTTTTACCACCCAGCTCGTCAGTTTTCATCACCACCTCCATGGCCTGTTCCTATGATATCAGCTGCGTTTGGCAATTTGGCAAGAACCTGAATTCAGCCTGTTGCCAAATAGAATTTGTCCCACCATAACAGTCTATAATGGCTTTCATTATGGCCTCAATTACAGGCAACTGTCCCATTTTGAAGGAATTAAAAGAGTTATGACAATGAAATATAAAACCCCAAATTGAAACCAGTCTATATGACCAACAACTAAGATAATAAACTCACTCATGTTAGTTTTTACCTGAAATCTCTGAAATGTTTTAACAGCTTTAGACTTCTGTCTTTCTGGCTTCCAAGATAAGTCCTCCTCCTGGCCACTTGCTTGAAGTGGTAAATGCTTGAGTTAAGATTCTGGTTCCATCTCTATATTATTATACGCACTTTGCCAGCTGTCAACTGTAGCATCTTTGTCTTCTAATTGCAATCCGTCTTGGTTTTCCCATGCTACATACAAATCAGGGTCGGCTCTACTGCAGTCCAGGGGGTTGTGGTAATGCACATGAAGCTGTCTGGCAACTGAGAAAAATGCCAGAAGAAGAATAACTTTGGAGGTTTAGTTTCCACAATAGGTGTTTTCGGATCAGAGGAACTTTTTCATAGCTTCACAGCTAGAGGACCCCTCCACTTTTTATTGTGTCTGCACTGCAAGAACTGGGAACGATCGTAGTTCTTAGAACGCCGTCTTGAGGGACTTTTTTAGCTCCTACTTCAGAGTAGGTACTCTCCCAGGACAAGAGGAACCTTGAGTGATGTAAGTGTACGCTGATTGGTCGAACACGTGAGCCAATGCAGCACTGGCAACATCTATGCTCTAATGAAACAGGGAGAACGACGGCTAATTTCAGTGCAGCTTCAGTTACCATTATGGCAGGGGAGAGACCATGTAAGTTGCTGTTTCTACAGAGCGCTTTCTGGCGTAGTTGCACCGTTACCATTTTGAATGCTTCTTGGATGCATTTACACTTTTTGAGATCGGCTCTCACACATGAAGTGACTAAGTAGAAATGGGGACTTTATTTATTCAATGGATATGTAAATGGAGAGAGCATCAAATGGTTAGACTTAAGTTTAGTCCAGTCCAGTAAGGATTTTGTGAATTGTAGGTTTTATTTTTGTTTATTTTATTGTATTTGTTCACCCTCACATTTTGGCTGTAGCTCTACCAACCTCTTCACAAGCAGAAAAAGTAAGACAAGGGCAATACAATTTAAAAACACAACATTTCTAGGGTTGAAACCTCTGATAACTGCAAGCAGGCGGCAGAACTGTCACATCTGATAGCAACAGGTAGAGGAGGAAACAGAAAGTTGGAACGCGTCCCAGTGGACATAAATCTGGGAAAGTGTCCCAAAAAATCTGTAAGCCAACACTGGAAATCCCTTTCTTGCCACACAGCAGCTCGTTACACCAGCACCTGTGATTCTAAGGTAGGTGATACAGCCACAACTCGATGAATAAGACATGGCTAATTAATTGAACATCTAATGTGCTCTCTTAATTCTTTACATAAAAAATGTTGCAGATTATTGCTTTTAATCTAAGTTTGACACGTCTTCCCTGATTAATAGTGAGATAAATGATTTCAGAGATGCTTTACCATAGAGATCCTTGCACTATAGAATAGTTAATGCATTTTGCTGTTATGTCACAGTTACAAAACAGGACTTGCTATTGTGAGTTTCTATTGTGAATTGGGCTTAGAGGCAACACTGGGCCAACATGAATTACTGCAGCCAGTAAAAGACCAGAGCAGCCTCTGATGAAAGTAGCGTGACAGGCAGCCGTGGAAGCCAAAAACCAACTACCTTTGGTGTCTGTGTCACTTCAGGATATATGGTTTCCCCCTCCGCGGCCTGTCACCACTAACTTCTCACGTTTAAGCTCCCCCAAAGGCAGGCGGAGGGGAGGCGGTGCCGGGCCCGGCCAGGAGTGCTGTCAAACCCCCCAAACTTCTTCCATTTGGTACAAAGATGTCATTGAGCCTCGTCTTTGCACCTGCTCAAGTCGTAGAGGAGATGGCAGAGGCTCTTCCTGTATGTCTGGGGGTGAGGGGGGAGGTACAACAGTCCGCCACCTCCCTACTGCAAAAGAAGCCCAACAAACGGTGTTTAAAGATTTTTTTTTTTTCAAAAGGCAAACTGCTGCCATGCCAGATAAGTCAACAAATGAGGGCCAGTGAAACTTTGTTCATCGTGTGAGGGGCTTTTTGTGAGAGAGGCTGTGTAGAGCGAGGGTGAAAGGGATGGTGGGAGGTGGAATTAGGACCACATAAAGAGGAGAGCCAGGAGGACGTGGTTTGGAGATGGCAGGTTTGGACCACCCTAAATGTAAGGTTTTTCTGGATGCCGATGCCCGCTCAGGTGGCAGCGGTTGAAGCAGCCACCTCACCACCTCCATTCCCCCCTCCCGTCCCCTCCCGTGAGGCAGCTCACAATGAGGAAACTGTTTCAACGAGGCGAGGGCCCTGCCTCCGAGGCCGCTGACAGGGGGAGATTAGAATAACAATGGCCTGGGTTAATGATGTTTGTGCCGTTAAAGACACAAAGTCGTTACTAAAAAAGCCATTAGGCCTCCAAGTCAAAGAGAATGAAAGGAGTGTTTTTTTTTTACATTGATTACTTGCAGTGAATTCTAAACAGAACAGTGATCAACCCACAAAACACCAGTGGCATAATGTCCCATTTTATGGCGGGTTCTTGGTATTTTTCATGCCGCTATAACTCCTTTTTAGTTTATGAGATAGTGGCTAGTTTCATGAATTAGCTGCAGCTCCTTTCAGGCTTCTCACCCGACTTCTTCACTCAGTTCCACTCATCATGTCGAGGCAGCAGGCAGAGCCGAGTTGGGGCTGGCAGAAGAGGGCAAAAAAAAAAGCCCAAAGGAGGAAAAAAAAAAAAGAAAAGAAAAGAAGGCTTTGAAGAAGACTGAGCTCGCAAAGCTGTATTTTAAAGTTGGATGGCACATCAGAGGCACGAGCAGCTACAGTTCTGCCTTTTTAAGGGATATATATGCTTGTACTGCAGCATCCAAGAAGAGCATTCTCTTTAAAGCCGAGCAGAGTGAGACCAAACATTCACCGGCATGCTCCGAGGCCTAATTATCCTTTGGATCACAAACAGAGAGCTGGTTTCGGAGGAGCAGAGACGAGCAGAGGATGGCTATATCTGAAAATAATTAAATGTGACATGATTTCAGCCATTATTTACATTCACATTATAGGATGACACTATCATTTAGAGTGACTTAGTGCAACACTAGAATCAGTTTCATTTCCTTTGCTTCCTGTGTCCTTGAAGCTTATGTTTAATAGAGATATGATAGGAAAATAAATGAAAGCCAAAAGGCCAAAAGAGGAGCTGAAAGAACCCTAATCATCGAATGTTATCCTTAGAACAATAAATATATTCTGTGTTTGAAAGCTGGTTCAACACTGATAATGTTGCCTCCCTCATACCCATGTTCTCCACCCAGTTGCTGCCGTAGCAGCTCTGAGCAGCTGCTGAGGGTAAAGTTGGATTTATAGTTTTGCAGAGCCTTTGCATGTAGTAGCTGACGTGCGCCTCTTAAAAAATAAAACTACACAGCGTCAGGGCTACGCAGGTTATGAAGATAACTGGTCAGTTTGGGCTACTTGTGTTTACTTGAAGCCTTGAAGAGAGGCTCAGTAAGAAACTCCTTTTCAGTAACACACACCTTACAAAGACATCTCCACTGAAAACGTTCAGCTCACCATGATGAAACCGTCCTCTGTCGAAAGAATGTAAATATGGGATGTAAATACTGTCCTCCCCAAAAATACGTCCGTATAAGTCGTCTGTGCAGCAGCTTATTATGACCCATATTTACGTTTGTATGTACAGCGGCCTCTAGTGGCCATAGTAATTATGATGGCAGCAAAGACGGAAGTCCAATGAGGTTGTATAAAGAGCAACAAAGTCCACAAAGGGAGGAGATAGGGGTGGATGGATGGGTCAGACAACACAGGACTTCCACCCATGAGGCAGCTGTTCGCCACTGGTAGGGACGCTAATATAGGAAACGCTCCTGTGGGCCCTATTAGAGGTTAGGAACAAACAACTCATGTGGTTTCATTGGCTCAAAAAGCTGTGGGAGAAGGTGGTTTTAGACGCTGTTCAACGATCTGGAAAGCACTTTGTTTTAAGCATACTGACACCTTAAGGCTGACCAGGCTAAAAGCTACAACCTGAGCTGACAACAAGCCTGACACCATTTCTGATTCTGAAAATCAGCGAGTCCCAGCTGCACACATTATATTTTCATTTTAGAGATGAATATTAAGATATTGTATTTAGATACAGCAGACGAAACGCAAACTCAGAGCAACTTCAAAGAGCAGCAGTGAAATAAACTTAAACTCCTTGGTGGCCAGCAATATAAGCACCCAGTAGTGAGCAGCGTAAGGGTCAAACCAAACAATAGATGCACCAAATATCCTCCTTCAAATATTTATGTTTGAATTCCCATGTCTCTAACGTTACACTAAATCAACATTTCAAGTAAATAAGATGTTGGCAGGGGTCAGCGCTGCATGAACCCAGACAATAGACGCAACAAAAAGCTGGGTTGGGTGAAGGAACAATAGGCGGGTGGTGAAAGGGGTTTGTGATAGAATATATGCAAAAACAGAAAGAGAAATTAGGATGCCTATTCCTAAAAATGATGAAGTGTGACATGTGCTCAGCCCTCATCTAAACGCTCGCCGCCTCCCTCCCACACAGGCTTGGAGAGGTGACTGGGGAGAGAGGAACTGAGGAAATGCCTGTGGCTGAGCCTCTTATTTTTCCATGGCAGCGTTATAAACATATAGAGCAATAACATCTCCTTATGTACCCTCTCTGCCCGCAGAACTGTGGCTGGCCTCTCAAAAGCAGCACTATGTTATTACCGCCTGCTATGAATGCCTTCTGTGTGTGCATACATGTTCTTATCTGTCTTCTGCTGTGCTCGCTTGTATGTCTGTGCATGTGTGTGTGTGTGTGTGTGTGTGTTTGCTCCTAAGAAGCATGCGACATATAATAAGTGCAAATGTTTATTTCCAAAGGGCTTCCTGTGTAAATTATCCCGCTCGGCCGAAACACAGGTAGATTCACGGAGCCTGACGCGCTGGCGTAAATATGTCACCGAAATAGACTGGAGGTAAATGGTGGAGATTGTGCGTCAGCTGAATGGGCCCGACTGTCTCGGAAACAGGAATAAATAGGTCTTTGCATGCACAAATTTGCAGCTCAGCCACCCCACTAACCAGTAATGGTAAAGCAGTAAAGCCTAACAAATTTACCTGTTTATGTACATGAGGATTTTATTGATTATATACAGTATAACCATTCAGATCATTCAATATTTGTGTAGTATTAGGTTCAAGTTCCCAAGTGTGTGGACCGTTGCTGATGTGTCTGTTTAGTTTAGCCCCCATCCTTTAAAAAAATACATCTAATATATCTAAATTTTATGCCATTAATTATATTATTAGACTACCTATTTCGTTTTAACATCGTGGCAGTTTTATTTGTGACATACAGGACCACTTTTGAAACTTTTAACCTAAATGTGTTTGTCCAACAAGTTTCCACACCTGAATGATAAAATAGGTAAATTGTCTACGCAGTACTCAGTTGACAGTTTTTAGATACATCTAGCTACAACTAATACAATCCTATATTCATCTAATATTTGGTCTGCTATCATTGATATAAATGGGGTTGACAAAATATTTGAAACAAGTCTCAGTATAATGGAATACAAATAAACAGCACGACAAACTACAGGCTCCAAAATGAGGATAAATTTGAATCAACCCTTCTCTCCAACTGTTAGCTTTAGCTAGGTGCACTTAATAGACACTTAACTGGGTGTATATCATATATTTTATGTATTTTATGATGTTCTATGTATCACATGTTTTAATCTGTGTTCTGTGTTTCGCCTGGCCCTTTGGGGACAATGAAGTTAAACTTGAAGTTGAACTTGAGGTTGAAACGACGTGTGTTTTGTCTTCATTGGCGGAAAGAAGGCACACCGCTCGTTTTCAAGTTCAGACAACTAAAACAGTTTGGCTAAGTTTAGGGAAAGACCTCCTCAGTGATTCAAAGAAAACAAAGTGTTGATTGACTGTTGGTAGGAGAACAGAAATGACCCCCTGGAAATCTCCAATCCCCCAAATCAAACACATTGGAAGCCTAACAATCCTCCCTAACACATGTTGTAGCAGTATAAGAACATCACACTGCTTCATGCTTTACTACTAAACAGGTCATTTTAAGCCTTTTGAATAAACAATACAAGCTGTTTTTGGGACAAACTCATTCGTCATCGCAGGAATTACCTACTACATACACCACTACACCTGTCAATACTCTGTATTTGGTTGGGAAGGCTCTATTCATTCCTCCAAATGCCACACCTGCTGATGAAATCACAGGCCGAGCAGCAGCAAGAAAGACTTGTTTTGGCACCAAGACTTCTGAACGTATCATTTACCTGAAAAGAAGTTTTGAACTCTTACAAAGACATCCATCCATTCATCCTGTCATCCATCCTCATCCCCTAGGACAACGACATGGTCCAGTATGGAGAGAAAAGGCTATAAATATGAGAAATGGTCCTTTAACTGCATATTTGATTAAGCTCAGTCCTCCTCCTGCCTAAGCCTGGAAATCACCCTTTCTATAAGCATTTCCAGTACATCAAAAGTCCAAGACAAACATCATGGGTGGCAAAAATACAAAAAGCAAAACAGGCTAAAAGTAGTCGTCTGGATGAGACCTGTGAGTCAGGGACTGTGTATCATGTTTTTCCTGTTTTGACATTTGAAGCCTCTTGTCAGTATATAATCATGAACAATCAAATAGTGTCGACGTACTGTGCCATCACTCTGCTTCGTTCTCGTTTAGCACTTGTTTGTGGCCTCATCGTGATGTGACAAACGAAAATACATTGAGGCGATTCTGCATCCCTCCTGCCTCCATCTGAATATCACACTGTTATTTGTTTCTCTTTATTTATTTGTGAAATTACAGGTCTTTTTGTCTTATGATTTATCAGTGTGCTGACAGCCAAAATACATCATCTCAACATCAACGTCTTCACGTGCTAACAGAAATACACAGCAAAAACAATTTGAATGATGTTGTTTGTGAAGTGTCTGGTATTGTTTTTTTCCTGTTTTTTTGCCTCTTTTGTCTGTAATTACATGTTTTCACATCAAAAATACCATAAGCATACCATTTAGTTTATGATGTGTTCTCGTCTTCATGTGTGCTACTTCTTTAAGGATTTCTAAAATTACCTTTTTCTCTTGAAGTCATAAATAACATTCAAAACGACTAAACAGATGTCATCTAAAATATATATATGTATTGTTTGGATGGGATCTCCAAATTAGGCTCGAGTGAGCACCCTGCTTGCATGTTTTCTCCATAATTCACACACAGTACATGATACCAGCATGCCAGCCCTAAACTATTTATGCGTTCAGCCCATCTTTGAGCATTTCTTTATAGATTTACCAGAAATGCTTTGAACAGGCGTGATTTTGTGTTGCACCAGCTGGGCAGAGCAGAGCTCACAGTCTGCTTCTTTTTTCACACCCTGCCTCCTGTTATGCTCTTATGGCGACATCCTATTAAGATTTTAAGACTATGAGTTGGATTGCTATGTAATGTCATGTCACACACGCACAAATACACAAGCTAGACCTAAATAACTTCAAATAAAGGTGGAGGAGAACAATATGTCTGTCAATCACACTGGGAACAAGCAAGAGCAGCTAATGTTAATGGGTGCTAAATATTTTATACGTTTTCTGTTCAGTTCCTTTGTATTTCATGCCAGATGTAAAACTGTAACATTGCTTTCCATCCTTTGGGCTCTTTAACTCAGACAGCAAAAGTCACAATTCACAAACTGGAGCTGCTGTATCTTCACCAAAACTTTTCTTCTTTCAAAGAGTCTGCTGACAGGAGCCTCAAAGCCAGAGAGTCTTCCCTTTTCCGCAATCTCAGATTCTCATACATACATATAGTTTGTGAAACAGTTCTGGCGACGCACGATGAGCCCCGGGGATTATTGTCATAGCCAACCCCAATATTATAGAATTACAGTCAGACAGAGCGACTCCTGGTGCTGCGCGGACAATTACTCTGCGGCCTGGATCTCAGTGGAAAAGCTGCATTAGAGCAAAACCTCAGTCTATCAGATGCTGAAAAACAGGGAAGTGCTGGCAGATAATGTGTCAATACCAACCAAAGTAATCACAGCGGGGCTCAGAGGAGGTCTGACTCCGCTTTATTAGAAAGTTCCTCTCCAAGAAGAAATGCAACACCGGCGGGTTTTTTTGCTAAATGCAGACAGGCTCTGTCCAAAGAAACATTTATGTAAACTGTTTGCCTTTGTTTTAAGACCATAAAGCAAGTTATTTGCACTATTACAAGTCTTACTCTGGACTCTCTGGGCTGGAATAACCTTTAATGTTGTCAGAAGGCATACTTTAACTTCTTCAAAGACTTTCTAAATCTCCAGGAGCTCTCATAGTAAAACCACACTTTCATATTAGATTTCTGAGGCGAAAACTTTTGAGTTTGATGGCTCTTTGGCAGCTTCATCCAAAGACATTTACAGCGGTGTCTAGCTCTCTCCTGTGGATGCTTCATGATCTGCACGGTCAGTTCAGACTCCACACTGAGCAGCGAGCTGCCTCCATCTTGTGGTGAATTTTATATCCTACATAAAAACCCTGAATATTCTGAGAACAGTGGGCAAGCTGGGATTTGCCACAAAAAAAAGGCAGCTCAAGGTGGCAGTGTGCCTCCACAAGTGATTTTTCTATAAAATATCTGAGCCAGAGAGAGACAGGAAGGATTTACACTAAGGCACAAGGCTGCAGAAAGAAACACAGTCCTTATTTTGCATTTTTGGTCTTTATATTTAACTATGTTGAAGTGTTTGCAGCCCTGATTCCAAGTCTCAACAGAAGGCAAAACATTTGTTTTGTAGATTAGTAATTGTAATTATCATCATTATTGTAACCTTAATTCAATCAGGTAAATCCAACAGAGTTTGAGATCTAATTTTCAAGGGATACCAGAGTAAATTACAAAATCTATAACTACATAATTTCAGAAATGTAACAAGATATATATATTTTTTTAAATAAAATACTTTTCTTAATTATTCATCCCAAACACAGAGACTTAAAAACAAGAAATTTTCAAGAAAATGTGATTTAAAAAAATGCATTTCACTCTGTTCAGAGGAGAAAATGACAAACCCCAAGCCAGTTAATCAACATGTAAACCAATTCATCAACTAACAATAAGTGACAAGTGGGTTTAATTCAGATGTTATCTTTATATTCACAATAAGTTTCAATTTGATGTGTTGGTTTGTTGCTGGTTTGTTGTGGTTTCCTTGCAGGTAACTGGTAGGAGGGACTGTCTCATCAGTGCAACTGGGATCACCTGGACCCAGTGCTTCTCAAGCTGCCATCTCGGTCCCCTCAGAGACTTTCTCTATGTGTGTGCTGGTTTCTTTGTCCTTTTGCTCACCACACTACATTCTTCAGACATCCACTCTGATTTTGCATTTTAATTTATATTTTGTAATAAAATTGTCAATTTGAAGGTACCGAGTCATGACAGGTTTCATCACTGACCTATACTTGTTCAGTCAAACTAATGCTGTGCAGGCAAACATTGTTCAATCCTACAGAACTTTATTTTAAACTCTAGAGGAGATTCAAACCTTTCCAAAGATACCAAATATGTTGGGCTGAACATCAAGAATATTTCCTTTTGATGGAATTGGGCAGCCATCAAAAACAGAAAGTCTTGGGTTTCAATCAGTGTAATAATCAAGCAGCTTCAGTTAAGAGTTGCAACAAGACAATATATAATAATATGATTTTAACAAACTTAAAGCTAACTTAGAAATGTTTAGATTTTAAGATTTTAAGGGGTTAATACAATCTTTGCTTCATATGGTTCAGTTATGCAGAGGCAGTTCCTGAAGACACATGGTGAGCTTACATTGTCTGGAAGTCATTTCAAAGTTGACACACACACAAAACTGACAATAGATACAGAATCGTTAAGATATTAATTGCAAACAGAACACACAGTGAAGTTTGAATATTTCTTGAGGGTAAACAGATAATTCTACAGGCGAATTTATGTGTGATTTCTTGATATAATAGGTCACTTATTTCTCCGTGACAATGAAGACAGTGAGATGTGTGAAAGCTCTGTAAAAAGCTAATAAGTGGAGCTAGAGTTAATATTAATATGTCAAACTACTATTTCAAAGGTCTAGAATACTCAAGTCCAGCTCATCAATACAGGTGAAATATTGTTCTTTGATTTGCAGAAATCAAAAGTCATCTTCAGGACTAACAGGACTTACTTACTCGTGGTGTAACGATACAGTCAGCTCACAGTTTGCTACAAGGTTCACGGTTACATACACGACAATCAACAGTGACAGAGCGTTCTTTATTCATTTATCCTCAGGTATAAAATGTACTTTAACTAGTTTTTTAAAATACATTTTTTCCCACTTTTTAGCAAGCAGATCCTCATCTGAATCAAACTGGAGGATTAAGAAATGCCTTGATGAAAAGATCAAGGCTGAATTTTCTCCAGACGCCTTAATTGGCCACAAAATTAAGTTTTAAACCCTTCAAAGAAACTGATTTGTTATTTCTGGCCTAAGGATATGCAACAATATGAGTACGTCTGGATTGTGAAGCGATTTTCAGTTGAGACCTTTTGACAGTTTACAATATTAATACATGTAATTTAATTGCACCTTTTAACTTTTAATGCATGTATAAAGCAACAAGTTCTTTTTGAGAGGCATCACAGATAATCATGTTTCAGCTTCACAATGCTTATGTTTATTCTCGTATGATTATATATCGTAATTATCACAAGATACAGACCATTGAACATATCTCACCGTATGTATATATCTAATGCAGACTTTTACACAAGATATTGTGCTATTAATTCAGATAACTTACTGAATAGTTTGTATGTTGGATCTTCATTAACAAACAAACTCCATGAATTTTGTGACTGTGTGTGTTGTTGGGACATCTGTTAACACACTCACATTGTGGGGACTCACCTCCTTTCTGGGGACAAAACACTGGTCCTCACAGGGATAACTTTTTATTTTAAGAACTGATTTTAGAGTCACCATTAGCATAAGAGTTATGAATGGGGCAATGTATTTAAGTGCTGTCACGCATGTTGTTTGTGAGTCTGCTCTTGTATTTCCATCTTTGTGAGGACCAAAATGAGTTTAAGACCTAAAGAGTGAGGAGATTTTTGGAAAGTGGGGAAATTATGCCTGGTTTTAGGATTATTCAAGGGATTTATAATTGGTTTTAGGGTTAAGATTAGTATCAGGGTTAGGGTTAGTTAAGTACTGAGATAGGGTCAATGAGGGTCCTCAATTCAAACCCTCTGTACTACAGTAATGAGGGTACTGTACTAAAGATAAGTCCTGCTTTATTTTCAGGAAAACCCTTAAACACAGTTTGGGAAAGAAAATATGGAAAAACAAGGCATCTATTTTGCCTTTAATGAAAGTTGTAATCTACATTATTGAGGTGGAAAACACAAAATTAATATTAGAAGGATCACTGGAATTTATTTTGATCAGTAATTTACATGCTAAATGATCAATCTGCTTTTCAATCCTTTGAAATCCAACTTGTGTTTAAGGATGAAGCCCTCAGTGTTTTTATATTCCCTAAATTCAACTTCCACAGAACAGTTTAGGGAATATATTATATATATATTATTCAGTGTTATTGTGTCAGTCTACATTTGTGAGATATTTTAGTAAGTATTGCTTTTCATCACTGATTTACTGTAAACAAGAGTGACAGTATAATTCTACTATACGGTGTTGAATATCCAATAACAGTCCCACCACATATACATAAAGCATTTTGTTCAAATTCATGGATGAAAGAGGGTAAAACATGGTAACAGATTTCTATTAGAGCAGTGCAGCCTCTCCACAGATTCAGTTCAAAGTTACACAAGTGTGAGATGGACAATAAAAACCTTTTTTTAAATTCATTATTGCAGTCTGAGTCAGGTTTGTTGTTTGTTGACTGAGGTTATATAATCACAGCCTCAGTCCCTCAGAGAAAATCTGAACCCAGCAGCAGCCTGTTGTGTCTTTCACAGGGAAAACATTTGGGAACCACTGACCCACTCTCTGCTGAATGAGGTAGAACATGACCACACCCCCTGTTACTCAGTGTGTGTCTATTGGCTGTTGGGAATTATCTGGTGCCTGGATGTGGCTGCTGTTAAGGGTTTATACTATTAAAACTCCCCAAACTCCTCCATCCTCCCTGACACTTGTTGCTGCTGCCTGCGCACCGCCGGGAGAGGCCACCTGAACCACTTCAACATTTCCTTTGGGATTTCCCGCGGGGAGTGATGAACTCCATCGACCCTCAGTCCCATCACCAGCACCACCAACACACCTCCCCTACCGTCGGCTCTCTCCCACCTAAAGGCGCCCAGGAGGCCCCGGACATGGCCGCTGTCTACTGCGACAACTTCAGCAGCATGTACCACCAGCAGAGCCTCCAGGGCGCACAGAGACCCGCCGGCTACGGCCTCGGAGATTACGCATCGTCTCCAAACCCGTACCTCTGGCTCAACGGGCCGGGCGTCAACTCCTCCGCATCCTACCTGCACGGCAACAACCCGGCGTCGTTCATCCCGCCATCCTACGGCTCGCAGCGGCAGTTCATAACAAACTCACCTGGCTTTGGTGGGCCCGATCTGGGCTGGCTGTCCATCGCCAGCCAGGAGGAGCTGCTGAAGCTGGTCCGGCCGCCCTACTCCTACTCTGCGCTCATAGCCATGGCCATCCAGAATGCGCACGAGAAGAAGCTGACCCTGAGCCAGATTTACCAGTACGTCGCCGACAATTTCCCCTTTTATAAGAAGAGCAAAGCCGGCTGGCAGAACTCGATCCGGCACAACCTGTCTCTGAACGACTGCTTCAAGAAAGTGCCGAGGGACGAGGACGATCCAGGTACCGCGAACGCACGGAAACTGTTCTTATAAATAATATGTGGCTACAGTTTACTCACCTGGAAGTCTCAGTGAGGTTAAATTAGATGGGAAATTAGGGGAGCATGAATTAAACTGACATTGTTACTTAAATCTTTAAAATGTGAAAAAGAAAAGAGAAACATTATAGCCTAGTAATTATGAACACCCACTAAATTTAAACACGTTATCATAGTTTTCGTGGAGTCTAATCAGTTATATGTGTGGTCAAATAAGTCTTACCAACACTCAACTCCATATGATTTTCTCTGAACACTAATTGATGCTGTGTGTGAATATCCTCATTTATTTTAAAAGCAACAAGTTATTAAAATATGACACTAGCAGAAACTGTAGCAGCTGTAGTACATTATAAATAAATATTGTTCAAAGGTTAATACAATGAAATTCCAATAGAAATTAAGTAATTCCAACAGCACAATATCATAACACAAGGCGATTAAAGGTTCCCTATTGAGCAACACGTGTATTTTATTTTCCTAGAAATGTTACTTGAATGTTACAGTATTATTTCTCTACAAAATAGTGCATGTATTGCACTCGAACATGACTGGAATGCTGTTTTAAATCCTAACCTGTACTTCAGTCTAGACTAGAATTATATTATAAAATGCAGAGAGTCCAGTACTTTAGAAAAAGCTCAAAACTGGCTTCTAGGAAAGAGACAGAGATATGAAATAAATTATAACAACTCATTTGAACATGTGGGATAGAAGATTTCTAAGACAGATTGCTTCCCAGTGTGTTGATTTGTAGAGTCATATCTTGAAAGAAAAAGGCTGAAAAAGGGTAAATTTAAGTAAAAAGATATTTTATATTTTATTTAGACCATATAACTCAGACATATTAGGCCCCACAAGTTCCATCAGGCAAATCTTCATTCAACCAAAGATTAAATAATTAGGTTGTAATATATTATGTGTCTCATGTTCAATTACAGGAAAAGGAAACTACTGGACGTTGGACCCAAACTGTGAAAAGATGTTTGACAACGGAAATTTCCGCAGGAAAAGGAAAAGACGGTCAGATCCGAGCAACGCAGGAGGAGCAGCGGTGGCAGCAGCAGGGGCCACAAAAGTGGAGGACGGCAGGCCAGCTGTGGCGGCCTCGATGAAGCCTTCAGACAGTCCTCAGCTCCTGGGGCCGTCCTCACCAGAGATGGAGCCGATGAACGAGAGCCACAAGAGCTCGTCGTCGTCTTCGCCGCCCGGACTGGCCTCGACCGCTCCTTGTTTTAATAACTTTTACAGCAGCATGTCGACGCTCAGCTCGGGGGGCCCCAGCCGGCAGGGGTCCCTGGGACTGGTGAACGAGCTGTCGAATAGGAACATTACGGCCCTGAGCCCATACCACCTCAACCACGGCGGGCAGGACACAGGGGCGCCAGAGCCCGCAGAGGGCTTGCATTTCAACCGTGGAGTGTACTACAACACGTTTGGCAGCGGGCAGAGCGGACAGTTCAACAGTCACTTCTACAACAGCTTCAGTGTCAACAGCTTGATTTACCCCAGGGAAGGGACAGAGCTATAGGAGCTGATTCACCACAACGTCACACTGTTTTAGGGACTTGCTGCTCGCACAAAAACACACATCAGCAGAGAGGTCAGAGTGCAGGCTGGGTAGCAGCTCCTCTGCTTCATGAACACAACACTCCCTTCACTGATCAGTTCACCGGAGAGATTAGAGAACTAGAGAGAGATTTTTAGCTAAACTTGATTCAACTAGACAAGCACTCAAACTGTGGAAACACCAGCCGGAAAGTCAAACAAAAAAAAAATGAGCACTTATCTTTTTACTCTTTTACTTTTTTACTATATCAAAGCTCCTACTTTGCTCTTAATGCTAAAATACACTTGCAAAGTAAGACAACCACTGAACACATGTGTCTTTTGTAATATTTTAAACATCTATGTTACTGTTTTTTTTTTGTTTTTTTTGGCAAACCTTCCCCATCATTGTGGTCAAAACCACTCTGTCATGTTTGAGATGTAAATGTACGTTTGATATTTTGCCAGTTTTGCCAAATTCTTACAGGTGATTACACATGTTGAAACTGTTTATTCATAATCAACTCAAATCTGCCAAAGTTGCCTTTGTGAGACCGCCATTACCTCAAAACGACAATCATATGAGATGAAAGTGCCCTGCTATGAGAGGTTCACCTGTATATTTAGACCGTTATCAAATGCAGTAACAATTGATTTAATACAAATATGATCCCAGACAGGACTTGCCTTATTTTTATATCCTCTACGTTGACTGAAACCACAGCACTAAGGCTCATGTAAATACATGTGGACTTTATAAATGTGTATTTTTGTAAATTATAAAGATAGTTTGTGACTATTTATGCTATTTATGCTAATAGGCATTGTTTTCTACTGTTGTTTGAACATAGTTTGATGCAAGCAGAAGTGAATATTAGCTTACAAAATGCGCCGAAAACAGTATCACTAAAACCCAGATGTCCTAAATATATATATTAAAAACTATATGCTATATCATGGTTTCTCTCAGGATTCAGTGTGACAATCATTGAATGGCTTTTGTATCTATTATTGTCCTTTTATTTTTTATCTTTATACAGTACATACAGCTTACAGGCAACTGTGACTCTTAATAAATATCCTGTGGTCTCTATTGTATTGTCATGCATCATTTTCAAATAGGGCATCAGTGTATTCAGGGCTTCATTATCATTTGAATGCATACCCATAAATTTACTTAAATCTCATATTTAATTACTTCTACTCCATTTCAGCTCAATGCAGCCTCTTACCATTTCCATCAAAACAACAAAAACCTGCAGTTAGCCTTCTTTACTGTGATTATTTTAGTTTAAACTTAGTGACCCTGTACTCTGTACTCTCACACTGTCTAACAGCAAATTCATTATTCATTTTCATTATGGTGATTTAAGATCAAGTGCACGTCCAACTTTTATTCTATTAAGTCCTGTTGGATCAGTGATTGGTGTTCGAGGATCAATGTTACTCTCAGAAGACAATCTTGTTGCTGAAAAACGTGTAAAGAGTCATTTACACTTTGTCTCGCCTGGTTTTCTGTTGCTGGGAAGAGGGAACTTTGCAGATTTACTGTTGCAACAAAAGAACCTGAATGAGAGCAGGTCAAAAGAGAAGTTCTGTGAAATGAAGAAATAAATTAATATCACTGCAAAGATTGTTTTAAATGTGAGGAGTGTTCAGGGAATGATTTATTTTAGTAATTTCCTTATAACTTCCTAAGAAGTTGTATGTAATTTGGTACAAATCAATCAAGGGAAAATGGGGACAGTGTTCAGTTGGTACACTTCCAATTAATTAATTGCATAACCAAGGGGTATTTAGTTAGTGCACAGGTGGTCAGCTTAACCTGCAAAAATTAAATTTTTTTCTACAGGAAAGCATACAATTCAACATATATGGAGAATAAGTAATTGACTAATGAATGAGTATTTACGTGGCTTTAAAGGGAGCTTTTCTTTCAAGGAAATTCTTATTTTATCTACAATTAAAATATCTATGTTGGCCAAAGTTCTGAAATAATTCTATTTATTAATGTTTTATTTATGATCAGGACTTTTTTATTAAAAATATATGTAACTCAACAGATTATATCCTCAAAAATGGTAAATGTTTCAAAACGTTCTCCTCCGTTTTAACTGTTAAATCACACTCCATCCTGCATGTTACCTGGAGACAAGTAGTTCCTTTCTAAATGTGTGTTATAAAAATATCACAGCTGATGTCCTCCAACATGTCCGCCAGTGCCACAGGCAGAGACGAGCCGCGCCGGGAGAGGCTTCGGCAAAAATCAAAAGAGAAAGTTCACGTTTGGAGGTGAGCCAAGCTCCCTGCAAAAACACCGCAGCTGACAGACGTCTTGATTCAGAAAACCGTGAGACAATAGAGGTATTGTCCTCGGTCCTTCACGCCAATCCCCATGTATCAATTAGGGACTCTCTGAAGAGAGATGAAGATATCCCCCTCAGACCGACGGGGTTTAAGCATCTCTTTTGTCTCCATTCTCCAGCAGGGTTTGCCCCAAATTGAGAGGAGGCCATCTTGCTTTGTTGCTGCTGAGGAAGGGCACATCAAGAAATTCCCTCTGCAAATATTTGCCACCCATCGTGCAGATTAGGGACGATGATTTGATAATTTATTTAGTTTTCACTGTTTAGGATTCACACCATGCATGTGGTCAAGGTACAAGTTATGCCATGAAATTGAGATGATAGTACTGTCCGTTTCAACCCTCAGTGGAGTTAAATAGTGTATAATTATGAGAATAACTGCAAACTAAACAGCTGGTAAACTTGTGGTAAGCAGCTTTGTTTCTGTATCACTTTTATTTACCAGAAGAACTAAATGTAGTTATAGTTATTGTCATCTGATAATGATAAAACATTGTTGAAAGTATTTCACCTCATGTTTAATTAATCATATTTTGACTTACTAATTAAGGCCTATGAATTTAGCTCTTCATAAACACAACTTTATTGCCAAAAGCTCATTCTGGTCTGATCGAATGTGCAAAAGCAGTCCCAGTCCACGGCTCAGAACATGGACCAGTTAACATTTATTTTACCATTTTGTTTGTCTGTCAGGCACTGGTCTGCTCTCTAATGCCGTCATGGCTCCTGAACGACAATCTGATGACCCAGATGTGACTGTGGTCTTTTGCGCCTGGAATAGCAGGCACCCCGTCCCAATTTGGCACCCACATGGCTCTATGGGTTGACATTTGAAAAGCGCCATTGTTGGTCCGGCTGGGAAGCAGGTTGAACACGGGGCCGTGGGTGCTATTTCGAGGGGTGACTGCATACTGTAGGTTTGTGTCCTAAAACGACCCCACAGAGCCCCCAACCCAAATTGTTCCTCTGATTATGGACAGGGAAGGTGACGCCTCGCTAATGAGAAACATCTTAGGGGGAGGACAGAAAGCAACTGTTTGGTCTTCTCAGCATGTTTCACGTGAAGCGCTGGAGATCATCTTCATCAAGGATCTCTGGCTGGGATGTTAAATAAGGACAGCCAGAGTGATGTCGGACTGGTGGATCATTTCAGGACACAGGCATCAGTCACCGGGACAAACTAGATTTTCATTGTTTAGAGATTATTGCATCCAGTATATGCAGAAGATGATGAACTAAAGCTTTGAAAATGGTATCTAAATTCTCATTTTTAACTAATTAAAATGTAATGTAATCACTGACAAGCCAGGCAAACCTTACATCAAGGTGGTTCCAAATGGTAACTGTTTGAACTTCACTTCCCAAAACCCTATTGCTTGATGGTTTTAATTTGCAAACAGCACACTCATGATCACCTCAGCGGCCCGTCTGTGAAATTCTATAAACCTGTACGAAAGGTATGACACATAAAAGATCTAACATTGGTGAAAAGAGAAAAACAGGTCAATGCTTTTACAGAAACTGTTTGAGCTGCACCGTTAACTTTTGATTTGTCACATCCTGTTGGTGGAGAAGTGACCCTGACTGACTCTCAGGTGTCTCACCTGGGAGGAATGGGATGCTCTTGTCTGCTACAGCCCTCATTTGTGATTTACCCTCAGTAAATGATGGATATTTACAAAAATCTACTTTACTGCAACTCTTAAAACAAAATCCTTAGGTGAGATTCTTTCATTGTGCTGAGCTGTGTGTTTCAGTCACCTGCATGAATACAACTAGAATTACAGACAAAAAAAAACCAAATTAACATGAGGGTCATTCCGGTTGTCGAGTCATTTAAGACACACATGTAACTGATGTTCGCGATTCAGTTACAGCTGATAACCTTTGTCACATGTCTTTGTCATATTTTCAAATGAAGCAATTATGCAATAATGAAAAATATAAATACCTTAAGAGGAGCTGTTTTAAATCACAAAAGACTATTTGAACCACCATTAAAGTTTTTACTAATAGATTTTTTAAGCAACTTTGTACATTAGCGCAAAAAGTGTAAAAACAGTGAAAATACATAAAACAAAACAAAAACACTTCAACAGTGAGTTC
The DNA here is from genome assembly GCA_008360985.2 of Macquaria ambigua. NCBI lineage: Eukaryota > Metazoa > Chordata > Actinopteri > Centrarchiformes > Percichthyidae > Macquaria > Macquaria ambigua. The sequence goes on along the minus strand of VMKM01001312.1, from coordinate 29,670 downwards.
AGAACAGTGGTGGAGGTAGCATATGGCAATACCACAGTGTAAAACAAGTAAAGGTCCTGCATTGAAAATGTTATTTAAGTAAAGGTACATACTATTATCAGCAAAATGTAGTTTAAGTATCAAAAGTAAAAGTACACAATGCAGAAAAATGACTCCTGAGTCTAATACTGTTATATATTACATAACTGGATTATTATTACTGATGCATTAATGTGTAAGTAGCATCTTTCTTTTGTAGTTGGTCAAGGTGGAGCAAATTTGAACTATTTTATAAACTGTCGGGTAGTTTAATCTACAACAATGCATCTCACAAAGTCCTGTCAAATCTTGTAAAGTACCAGTAACTAGTAACTATAGTTGTGAAACAATTGTAGGAGAATAAAAAGTACAATATTTCCCATTTAACTGTACTGGAGTGGAAATATTATGTAGCATAAAGTAAATTAAAAGTACCTCTTGTTTGTACTTAAACACAATGCTTGAGCAAATGTACTTAATTACATTCCATGACTGGTTTTAAAACTTGTTGCCCATATATCTTTTCTTCATATTCCATAATAACTTCCAAACAAAAAAGAAAACTGGAAGTGAAATTTTCAACATGTGCATCTAAAGGGAATGTTTACAAAATGTATTTGGTGTAAATCTTTTATGGTGGTGTGCTGTTCAGTTGACCAGCCTCTGTTGGACGTGCGTAAACTGTTAAAACAAAAGAAAACAGTAAAGAAGTGGAGGAATGAGAGCGGGGGGGTGTGCAGGAAAACATCTTGATGTGTTGTGTCCGGGAAGGAGGTTGAGGTGGGGGGTGGGGGGGTGGGGATGGTGGCTTGGGGGGGGTCCTGAGTATGATTTGATCCTGGAAGGCTCAATTAAGTGGTTCGTTTACCCCTCGTGTGGAGCTGGTGAATTGGAGCCAGGTCAGCTCCGGGTTGAGGTGTTGTTCATTATTTTTCCGCCTGTCGGATCCCATGAGCGGCCGCTGGAGACGGTGGCTGCTCGGCGGCAGAGGAGCAAAGGGCCTGCCGGTGGGGTACGTCAAACACACTCAAAGCCTCTCCCCTTGCCTGGGGGATTATGATCAACAAAGCATGTCCCACACCTGCACCGGCCAGCACAATGGAAACTCCGCGGGCCAATGAAGACGCACGGAGAGACCAGTTATTAGAGTCCCCCACCAATGAAATGGATTACATTAACCCCTTCTGTTGTTGTTCCTCCCGGAGCTTAAACATCGAACTGACAGACTCCACATCCCATTGAGAAAAAGAAATCCCAGTAACACTTTGTTACAACAGCTTTATCTGGTTTATCCACCAGTGGGGAAGTATTGTGTCTCCACTGTTAAACTGTGTGATGACTTGGTGAGGTGTTGTAAAGCTGTGGTCAAACTTTGGCTGGCTGATTGTACTAACAGTACTTATAGTTAAGTTGTCTATACAAAGTGCTGAAGCAAGTTAGTAAGAAAAGTACTTAAGAGCAGAACTTCAGAACTTTCTTTTACAACTAATGAACAGAAAAAAATGAAACACAAAACTGAACTTCAGAATCTGTAGGAGGCAGCTTTAGAGTTTGAGGGCGACTGTTCAGTTTTTCATTTACAACAGGAGGGGGGTTCAATAAATGAGGCAGGTATCCGGCCACAGAGAGCTCTACAGGTAATCACTAAGGTCTTAAAGTGATATTCCATCCAAAAATCTATTGTCTGAGAATCAAACACTCCCTGAAGACATGAAAAGTGGCTGTAAAGTTTGTAGTTTGGGTCTTTATGGGCAACAGAGGCAGTGTTCACCTTAAATTCACAGCGGTTACAGTTGTGACAAGGTTTCTTTTTTTAAGTATTCTTTTGACATTTTATGTAATTGTGTGGATAATCAACAGCATAGAGATGACAGGAAATGAGGGGAGGGAGAGAAGGGCAATGACGTGCAAAAAAAGGTACCCAGGCGAACGCCAACCACAGACGTTGCTGTACTGGTCGGCGTCCTCACCTCTAAGCAAACGGGAACCCTGGTGACACGGCATCAGAACATTTATAAGAACTTGTGTCCATCAGTAGGCTCAGTATATTCCAAAAAGTCACATTTTCACCAAACTACCTAACTACCTAAATACACTTAAGTTTCAGTCCTCTCACAGTCGAGTTGCTGTGCAGGTGCATTCATTGGTTTGCACACGTAGGAACACCCGCATCCTGCTTGGCAGTGAAACTTGTTATGAGTTGATGATGCCAAGCTGCAATGTTTAGATCTGCAGCTTCACTTCACTTCAACATAATGTCACAAAAGTCAATAAAGTGAAAGAATAATATGAGTGCAGTTTTTTCAGAAACATCTCGAGTCCTTTTGGTCACTGATTTTGAGAATGAGTGAACAGTTAACCAGGCAGCTGTTTGTCTATCTGTCATATAGTAACTAAATGGCTCATGAGACACATGTGCTGTGGTAGGATCTGATTCATCTTAGATCGTACTTTTGCTCCACAATAATTAATTAGAGCAGCATGTCACCAGAAGTTAGGAGTTAGGAAATTTAGAGGCAAACGGCTCTGTCAGTGCTAATCAGATGGGGATATGTGACTAAAATCTAGAATATGTATATGTCATACAGTATGTAAAATCCTGCCTGGATGGTAGGAAATCCCTTTAGAAATGTACAATATAATAATAAATAATAACAATAATAATAATAAATTGAGAGTATAGAGCGAGGATAGTATATATATATATATATATATAAGAAAGAGACAAATGTACAATATGCTTTTGAAAATCAGCAGAATGTGGTTTGTGGTTAATAGACTGAAATACAGCAGCATGGTCCTTCATCGCTCAGTGTAACCTGCTCTGATCATGTCATCTCAGACTTAAACGTCATTAACTACACAGCCGTACTGTACTGTATGTGCTGTGCTGTATTGGTGTAAATAAGAATATTATTCTTCCATATTCTCCTTGTCTCACTTTTCAAACTGTATCAACAAGTAAACAGCGTTGTTTACCCATAACTGTGCAGCGGTAACGTAGCCGTAGTCTGTTTGGGGTTTGTTTCAGATGTGTTTTGGAACAACAGAGCAGGAGGAGACTCAAATATTTTCGACGAAGGAGGGTGTCAGTCCCCAGGGAACCCGTCATGGGCGAATTAGACCGAAGCTCAGAGGAATGCACGTTGCTGCCCTGGTCCTCACCCCCCCCATCCCCTCTCCACGCACACACACACACTCCCTCCTCCTCTCTTTTCTCCTTTAATTGGGCCTGTTCTCTGGCACCTCTCCAGATCACACTGTCACTTTACGCAGTGTAATAAGCTATTAGCCCCGGCCGGACCAGGCTCCACCGCCACCCCACGCTAATCGACATGGACATGGTCATTGTGTGGGACTGGGACTCAGGACAGCACAGTCCAGCTATTGTTATCGCCTGGACCTCGGTGCCCTCGACGCCCACGCCCTGGCTCACAGAGGGTTGAGGGGTGCGTGGGGGGGAGGGGGCGGGGGGGTAAACAGAGGGGAAGATCAAGGAGAGGTGAACTCGCTCTCACTGCCCCCTAGGAAACAACAAAACAAACTGTAACACCTTTGGTTCAGCCATCGTGCTTTGGCAAAAATATGACTTTCTGCCGTGTCTCAAAACAATGGAGCACCTGTTAGAAAGTTAGACCCCCCCATCAGCTGCAGTTAACTACAGTAGCAATTAACAATACAATTACACATTACACATACATTATCGCTTCACTTGTTCAGAAATGTTTCTCAAGAGTTAGAAATGAACTTTTTAAAACCGTTTAAGAGCCACATTAAGTTGGATTTTTACGTAAGAACACACGTCGTTTCAGTATTTCTGTGCAGTTTGCTCACATGAAGTCAAAGTTTTCCTCACAGTGAGGCTGCACATTGGTGCTTTGAGCTTGAGCTAAATGCTAAAATCAACATGCTCACAATGACAATGCTAACATGCTGTTGTTCAGCAGGTATCATGTATACTATGTTCCACATCTATGCTAATATTTGCTTATAAGCACTAAACACAAAACACAGCTGAGGCTGATGGGAAGGTTGTTAGTTTAGTTAGTTGAAAGTGATTATGGTGCTGGATGAAAAGTCATTTGGATCCATCCTCCGGGCACCATGGATATATGTACCAAAAAATATGTACCAAAAAAAAAACATTGAAAACCATCCAATAGATACTGAGATGTATTTTAGTCTGGACCAAAGCTGTGGACCGACCGACAGAGTGACATTTCCATCCACAGATGCTAGCATGCTAGCATAGCTAAAAACAAAATCTATAAGTCAGAGTAAATAATAATCATCAGCAGATGTGTATGCAATAGCAAGTGTTATGATCTCTCTGGTTTCTATAACTTGTTCTTTCTTCAGTATATTTAGATTTTAGTACAGTGGTTCCCAAACTTTTCCTCCTGTAAATACTGCAGAAATCTGCAACAAAACAAGCCAAATGAAATCATGATGCAAGTGAAACTTTGCCCTTGGTGCCAGAACTTTTAGACATGAAGCACACAAGTCTCTCCCACTTCACTGACAGTTCACCTGAGAGCAAGGTAGACTGCTATATTTACTTAACTTCAGTCTATCTGATGTATTTACCTGAGTATCACCTGTTTTTCTTCTCTTCCCTGTCAAAAAATTTTCACATTTCAGTTTGTTGTCTGAAAAAAGATGGTGCCAGGCTGAATCTTGGTAACCTTTCTAGTATGCAATACCTCTATGTCCAGGGGATGGTGCCCACCCCAGAGCTTGAGAACCACTGCATAAGTATAGAAATACTAGTTATTAGTGTAATTTAGTGTATGTGGCTTTTTTGGGAACCCTTGACCTTATTACACTAATGACAGAAATCATTTGACCAAAGTGTACTGTGTTGTTTTCACATATTTGCGCTCGACAAAAGCCTGTAGTGTTTGTTTCTCCTGCAGATCTTTGATCATAATGTATTTAATATGAGAGCAGCTTTGCTCTGCATGATGGGACTGAGGAGGGAACCTTCCCAAACCATGTTACATCTCTTGAACAAGTCCCAACACCTCCAGGCCGAAAATTAAGGGGTTAGAGGAGGCCTTGGCGCTGCAGCCTGTCTGAGGAGCTAATACTTGCACACAGCCCTGGCAGGGAGGGACACAGAGCGATATTTTATGTTGGGGATGCACAGACTTCACGCTCATCGCCGAGTGTCAATCTTTCATTTGTCACCAGGAGGAGATTCTGAAAATCTGCTGCTGCTGGATTGATATACAGTACAGGCACATAAATCAAAAGTGAGGAAGTCTGTTGATAGGAACAGTGCTTAATTACCCTGCTGGAAACCCAAATAGTGAAGTCTTTTTTAGGGTTTTGTGTTTCGGGATATCAAAGATGTCAGAGTCTGTTCATGTGTGTTTGGAGGAATGCTGCAGGGGAAGGAGGGCAGGCTGGGACAGAGCTGTGAACAGGTGCATGATGGGGTGGGAGTCCAGGGAGGAGCCCCTGTGGTTCAGTATGAGATTGGCAATGGGAGTGTGTGTGTGTGTGTGTGTGGTTGGATTTTGTAGTGGGGGGAGGGGGTCTTTACATCCACAACTTGAACTAGACACTCAAGTTCTTCTTCACTTTCCACTTCTTTTACTGACCTTCATCATTTTGCTGAAAAAGTGTGTCAAATGTCAAGCAGATTTTATGCAAACTTTTGAAAAATTTACAAAAAGAAAATCATCTATCTATCTATCTATCTATCTATCTATCTATCTATCTATCTATCTATCTATCTATCTATCTATCTATCTATCTATCTATCTATCTAAACCCCAGTCTCCACTCACACACACACCCTTCTAGCCTTCACCCTCTAATCCAGCCCCCTCTGAGCTCAGGGTCCCGGGGAAAGGTTCATCCAGAGGGCGGAATCAGCCTCCATGGCAAAGTAAGAGCCAAGGGGGTGGGGTGGGGGGGGCATTCAGTAAGGTGGGGTGGGTGGTGGGTGAGGTTTGAATGTGGTGGGGGGGTGTATGAGTTTGTGTGTGTGTGTGTGTGTGTGTGTCTGTTTTGAGGAAAGGGGTTGGGGAGGGGCTGTGAGAGTGAGCATCATTCCTGATGGTTTCGAGTAGGCACAATGGTGGGGTTAGTGTGTGTGTGTGTGTGTGTGTGTGCGCGCGCACGTGCGTGTGTGTGTGTTGGAGGTTCACTGGTTCTGAGGTTCTTCACCCACATTTGTCTGGGTTCATTGCTCCGAGGTCGCGGCCACAGATTCTGGAGGAAAAGACGACAACAGAGAAGCAGAGTGCAGCTGCTAAAAGACAAGTTTAGGGGGTCTAAGAAACTACGAGCCCTTAACTGAGTGGGGGTCACTTTCATTACTGTTGTATTAACCACACTGGTTTAAAAAGAATTGAGTAAAACGAATTCAGTCTAGTTAAATGTCTCGGGTACCTGAGAGGCCCTCCCAGCCACAGCTAGAACATTTTAGGAAAAGAGCAGCTTGTGGTTTTACATGTTTAATCCTACAAATTGTCTGTGTTACATTACAACTAACCATTTTCCAAAGTGTAGTCTTAAAATTAATTTGCAGCCCATTGCTTTCCATTTCTTTTCATATGGTTTGAAAATCGTCAGACGTGAAACTTGCTGGAGACAGACGATCCATCAAAATGAAAGGTTTATCTTGATTATATTTGGCATGAAAGCAGGTACAATTTCTTAAAAGCTTCTTTGTTAGTACATTAATGGATTCTCAACACAACACTGAATTCACAAGCTATTTTAAATAAAAATCAAACCAAATGCAAAAGTATATTGCATTGAAAAATGTTGCAGTTTTGCAGCCGAATCAGAATCCTTAGATATTGACCAAACCATACCAGGCAGTATTAATTAAGTTTCAAGTTTCTGCAAGTTGATTTTCGTACCATAATGAAGTGAACTGAAGCCAATGGCCACCTGGAAGGCAGGAAATCGCTTTTTAAACCGTTCACACCTGGAAGCTGCCCAGTACAACCACAGTTGGCAGCTCCACTGGAGAGATTAGAGTCTAAGTGCCTTGCTCAAGGGCACTGCAGTGGTGGTAATGAGAGAGAGGTATGGTGTTAGTGTGTGTAAATTCTACTCAGACAGCGACAAAGAGGGAACAGGAAGGGGAGTGGCCGCTGCAGCAGTAGGTGTGTGTGCATAGGTCGTGTGTGTGTGTGTGTACTGTTACCAGTTTACACAGCAGCACACTGGCAGAGCATCAAAACCATGTTGCTTTTTGTTATGAGGTAAACACAACCCCCAACCCTGAGGCAGGGCCAGGACAAACAGCAAAGCCCCGGGAAGCCGCCCGTCATCATGATACCCCGATGCTGCAAACCTCCAGGGGGAAGCCTTTTATGCCCAAAGAGAGTTAACAACTGACACCAAACTCAGATGTGACTCTTCTAAAATCACAGTAATTCCTCCTGTAAAAGTGAAACACACTGTTTAAAAACACTTCTAATGAAGACTTAATGTCACTTTTGTGTTGTTTGTACAACTGTTGCACAAGAGTGCAGTTTTCCTCTGTGACTCATGTTGATGCGACACGCTGCAACGGGCCGTCAGATTCTCAAATTATGTTTAGAATATGAAGAGAGAAGCCCAGAAAAATGTTTCAGATTTTTAGAAAGACAGATGAAATAAGTTCTCTGTGGAACAAAAGTTCGGGAGTTTCCTGTAATTCCCCCTTGCAACCATAGTGACCGCAGAAGTTGCATAGGCTCGTTTTAAAAAGTAAGCAAGATCCTAAAAGAAATATGGTAGAGTATGAAGTAAACAACATAAAAGTAAAACCTCATGACAAAAATGGATTGTGCTGAACACAACAAGTTGATAACAACAGGACAACAGTATTTTTAAGACAAGGAATTGTCCCACATGCATTCACCAGCCCCTACAAGCAATATATTAATGACATTATAACATTAGGTTGCATATTTGTTAAATGTAATTTTGCTCTGTTCATATCTGACAACACCTAACAGTTAGCTGACACGATGGTTAGAAAGCTAACAAGATCAGGAGCTTGTATCAGCGACAAAGTCATCATTTTCCTGTCAAAAGAGGCAAATAAATTAACCATTTAATTGTGTTGAATGATTCTTAGGTTTGGAAATGTTCACTGCAGGAGGACTGCCCTCTCCTCACTTTAATTCAGCTACATTTTGAAGCAGCTTTCTGTCTGAAAAGTTACCGCTTCTGGAGTCTTGGTGAATTTGTAGGCCACCTGATTGAAACCCACAGAAAGGGAAAGAGGGTTATGGTCTGGGGGTTGTGAGTGTGTGTGTGTGTGTGTGTGTGTGTGAACTGAAGGGGGGGAAGAGCTGGAAAGCCCCCAGTGCAGGTGCAATCCAGGGCCATCCGCGACGCTCCGTCAGCTTCGCGCCGGGCCAGCAAGGGGTTCAGACAGGGGGGGTGGAGGGTGAGATCTTCTCACCCCGCTGGCCTTCTTCTGCGAAGCGGAGCTGGTAATTTGGACAGAAAACTGGATTTGTGCCCAGCAGAGCCTGGGCAGCAAGGCAGTGAAGCAGCCCCGCGGTCTGGGCTCACAGCGGGGGAGAGGGGCTGAACTCAGGATGACCAATATGTTTTCACTCGTTCATTCATTCTGCTTTTCCTCAGATTGCCTCTCTCCCCCCTCCTGTTCTCTCACTGTACTGATCCACTTTTCTGTGATCAGCTTAGTCTGCCTCGACTCCTTCGGACAGGTCATCGACTCCATTGTTAACACTGCACACCAGTGGACTCTGAATCTCTGGCAATTCACCTATTAAACATTCTTTAAAAAACCGGATAAACAAAGAAAAAATAATTCAAAATACATATATAATATATGAAGATGAAACAAATGCAAAAGCATTGCTTAAAAGTAGATTTTTTCTCTTTCCCATAGCACAAAACGAATGTGGGTCTGCAGGGGTTTTATAAGTCATTACTTAGCCAAGCACTGAGATTTATTTTTTCAAAACTCAGGACCTACCAACCCCCAACTCATGTAATGCTACAAGCAAGCAGCTTGTACCATTTACGGAGGCTGTGAAACAACGCTTATTAGGTTAGTTTGGTAGGTTAGTAGGTTATTTGAGAAGTAACCTGGAAAAAAGACAAGCTGCTGTTTGAGCACCACAAACAACATTCTGTTCACCTCCACTTGGGGCAGCGGGACATTTAATCATTATCACCTTATAAAGTTGTTTTGGCTAACGTGACGGGAAACAGATGCCTATTGACATATCTAGCAGACATAGAGAAACATTAGTAGCCTATTTATTTCAAGTCATGTTTCTTCCCACCTGATGGATGTCAGTTCACTGTTTACTCTCCTTTATCTCTGTTTTGGTCTTAACCAAATCTGGCTCTCTAGCTGCTAGTTCCACTGTTTACCAGCTAGTCACTAACTTTGTCTGCCGTTTGTTGCTTGTTAGATAGTGTACACCAGGTTTTTTAGAGTTTTTTATTCTGTTTTTCTGAAATCAGTTGCCTTCAGGTGCTGGAAACGAGGTTGATGAGAGTGTTGACCGTGAACTAAAACAGTAAATTTGCTGCTATCAAACCAAAACAATGAGCTAAAAGACCCTAAAAGGCACATATAACCTATTTCAGTGTTGGCTCATTTATTTGTGCCCATTATTAAAATGTGACTTGAATATTTGGGTCAGCTCCGGCTGCTGTAAGCTGTGGTCTGTCAGCGTTGTTGGAACCAACAAGTCACAGATTACGTAATCCTCCTTGAAAACACTGCTCTTTTTTGTGTCTCTATTTTTTGCACTCAAACAGAAAAGCAGTCTTGTAGATTCACCTGCCAAGCTCTGTTAGTCAGTGTGAGGTCTACATCTGCCAAGGCAGGCACAGCAGAGTAATAGAAGGTAATAAAGTACCCCGTAATAGAGCATCGCAGAGGAGGTAATTACAGTGAAGGGTGCCTTTTAACGGGTTGTTTGTAATGATTCATGGTTGCACAAATGCAATTTTCATTGTCACTCCCCTCTCATCACTCATTGCTGCCCGCCTGGATCTGCAGGTAACCTTCCTCTCACCCCTGTGAGGAGCATCTCTCCTGTGCTAGACCAACACATTTAACACCTCAAACACACACAAAAAAGCTTTCCATTAATTCAGATAATGTTCATTCTAATGGCATCTCTACGCAGTTTCTGGTAGCACTCTAGCTTCCAGCGCAAACTGTTTCTTTCATCCCACACACCAAAACAGCTCTTTCCGTGAACATTATTATTTGCTGCTGACGAACAACGAGCAGGATGATTCAAATGTACGATCTGACCCGTTTGCTTCCAGTCAGCATGCGTGTGTGAGCATGCAGACTAAACTGAGGCGCAGTGCGCAGACACCTAGCCTTTCTACATTCACAACCAAGCAGATTAAGGTGATAACAGCCCAGGATTAGCAGACTGTGGTAGCCTGCAGATGCAATGTGATTAAAAAGTTTTTAAGGGTTATTTGTTTGTTTGTTTGTTTGTTTTTACAAACATGCAACTTGTACAACATGATACCAACAAGAGAAAGAAAAAACACAAATATACAAAGTCGGCATGATAAAAAAAAAGTCTATAAAGGTCATCGTGGAGGCTCATTCTTGACCTACATATCTGTGGTAAATATTCTAAACTCAAGGTTCACTTACTAGCTTACTTCAAGAGCTTTCACCCAAATCCCTCGGTCTTCTTTAGCAAATGGAACTTGCTCAGTTGTCAGTGCATGAGCTAAGAACTTAACTTCAGCCACGTAATCACATATTGTCACATGGGCTCAAGATCCCCCATATACATCAGCTGAAGAAGGCTGTGGAAAAAAAGTTAGTAAGTGAACCTTGATTCCACAGTCATGCATTCCTCATCAAAGACAATGAATTCACAATAACGGCAAAACAGTGTGTCTAACTGTTCTTTTCTAAATGCCAGAAAGGTTCCTCTTTGACTTTTTCTTGTGGTTTTCATGTGATGTATTCAAATTGGAGAGGCCGTCATCTCTGCCCCTGACTCATCTCTGATCCCTCCGTCTCTTAGTCAGTCTTGACAACTCTATAGGCCGATTTGTCACCACAAGAAAAGCTTCTCAGCAGCCCGTGGAACCCCCCTCTTCTTCTTTAATAACCTGGGTTCGCATGAGACGTCATTCATGTTCAGAGAACCGCTCAGGCGGGCTGGAAGAGACTCGCGGCGGAGCATGCAGCAGCACACCGCCACCGTCTCTTCCCTCCGCATCCTGGCCCCAAACGAGACCCAGACATCAAAGGCAGGTGGAGTGAAACCATGAAATTACAGGTAAGGTGTCAATTACCCTTTGAAACCAAGCACTCTCCAAATCCAGGCAAGACCCAGCCGGTCCCTGGAATTAGAACAAATAAAGAGGAACCGAAGGGAGAATGGCAGAGAAGGGGGGAAGAGGAGTGGAGGAGGAGGTTTTACGGGCCGTGTTGACGATATAGCATCAGTATAAAAGGTCCTAATTCAGCTTTAAATTACCCCCCTGTCCTCTCCTCGCACTGTACAACCACCGCCTGTTTGGGTGTGTGAGAGTCTTGTGTGGGAAACGGGAGGAGAAAGGACTGGCTGCAGGTAAAATCTGCATCCACACAATTGTTTTTACTCACACCGACTTTCTCCTGCAGAGTTTTTGCTGGAAAAGCAATAGCTTTTCTACCCAATTACCTCCCTGGTCTCGCTCACCCACCTTTTTCTCCAACATCCGAGGCAAATTTCAGCATGTAATGGAGGGTAAATCCAGCTGAACACCTTCTAATTTACAGGTACACCTTTTTATGAGAGACATAAAAGTCTTTATAGGGTATATTACACTAAGTGGCATCAGATTGATGTTAGTCATTCAAGTTTACAGTCTTTTAAAAGGGGAAGGCATAAAAACAATGCTTCTCTGACACAAAATATGGATTTCTTTGCTTATATTTGTGATTGTAGAGGGGGAATTATTTCAGAAATCCTACAGTTTTGGTTTTGTTAACTACGGAAACAAAAAAAGCCCTAGTCAACTCCAGCCTTACAATACAAGCGACTAACAATCTCATATTTCCAGTTTAACAATAGCCTTGATTTATTATTTTCTCATAAAGAAAACTGTCACTGTTGGAATTAATTGAATTAATTATCGTTCTCTCTTGCCCTCTCTCTCTTTCTCTCTGCGTGCCATGAAGCCAGTTGACAGCTCATGTGGAAAAAAAATCCAACCACAGCTTTGGGTTACACAACACACACCCGCCTGCTGAGCCACAGACAGCGCTAGCCCGGTCCAGACCAGACACTGCAGAACACCCACAACGCTTCCCCGCCCCTGGTCTGCCTTCCTCTGCCAGGTGGCCCGCACCGAGCCTGGCTCTGAACTATCTGGAGGAAGGTAAGGATGACCTGGGAGGAGGGAAACTCTTCGCTTTATAAAGAATCTATTTACAGTACATGTATGTGAATATGAGAATATATCTGTGCATCAGAAAAAGTAATTAAAGTGATTGTATGTTGTATGTTTGTATGCAGGTTATCTGCAAGAAGTAAAAATCCAAATTGTATTCCAGTATATGTGTATATAATCTGATGTGAGAGTTTCATCTTATATTGAATGCCATATACATATACACTTACCACATATTACGATTAAATTAAACAACTGATATTGAAAGTTCATCCATTTCATGTCTGTCATAGTTTATTCTCACAGCTCTCATATCGTCTTTCTCGGCCGCACCAAGCAAAAATACTCTGATAAACCCATTGTACTCTACCTGACCAGCAGCAAACAGCAGACAGACAAACATAAAATGCAGATATTTTCTTCAGGAGTTGGTGGAGACTAAAATAAAGCTAAAAGTAGAGTGAATACTGGACTTTAATCCGCCAGGTAGCCAGAAACACACAAATGTATGGTAATGTTGCTCTGTATCTGCTGGATGTGTAAATAGACAAATGTTTGCTAACAAGTTCAACACCTCAACTTAAAGGGTAATAACATGTCAGTGCTGTGTTCAAAGCTTGTGGCCCAGAAAAACTGTTATGGAAGGTTTAAGGCGCTCAGATCTACAATTCCATGACAAATGGGCAAACTCCATCTGACGAGGAAAACCGTGCGATTCGACTGAAAGCTCTAGAACAGCTGTGAGATTGTTTTGTCAGCTATCCTATATTACATGTGCATATTGCAGATAATGTACCAACTAATAAATGTCTTGTTTAATGATATCCTAATGTATGTATATGCACCTTTGTATCCTAATCATGAATGTCACTGCATAATTATCAACAGAATATTCTAAATATTATCTGAGGAAAACAAAAAAACTGCTGATGCAATGACACAACTTCCTTATTTCAAGCTCTGCTTGTGTTTTTGTTTTGTCTACTGTCAAACAGTACACCTTGTCTGCTCTCTATGTGAGGTCCTGCATTGTGTAATTGTCTTGTAATGTGCCAGCGCCAATTAATGAAGTCAAATTCCTGGTGAACCACTTGCACTTGGCACGTAGACGTGCTGCTGACACTGAGTCACAGTAAACAGGTTAGAGTCTAATTCAAAATCTCAATCACAACTTCTTCCTATAGTCATAAACGTCACGTGTCACACAATGACACATTTTGACAGTTACCGTGGAAACCACAGTCTGTATTGTGATGACGAGCCTCTGAATGCTGACAATGTGACAATGTGAGTGATCAGAATGCGTCTTTGCCTGCCACCCTGCACAGGAGAGTCAGGAGGGCAGGACTGGGTTAAACCAGCTTTTCCATTACTGTAAAGCCCTTCTTAAGGTTTTAGTAACTACAAGCTAGTTTTAAACTGTACTTAATCGGGCTTAGCTAGTAAAGACTTCAGTAATGTGTAAATTGGTTGCCAGAAAACAACTGTAGTGTGCCATCCAGTCAAAAGCAACTAAGCAAACAGGTAGTCACTGTAGCATAATTAGCTGTAACATAACTTCCAAAAATAACAGTTTTAGATTAATATTTTTTAATTAAATTGCGTACGTATGGAGACATAGGCTATGTATAGTTCAGAATTAGTCGTATTCATGCAGTTTACAATGAATGGGAAATATCTGATTATGCTAGCTAGACATTATAGCTAGCTAACATGATTTGGTCATTTAGCAAAAGGTTTGATTTATTCATATACACACATACATGGATAAGTATGTGTGTCTCAGGGTTAGTAGTGCTCATGAAGTTTAGTATGAGTGCAATATCTGATTATGCTAACTTAGCTAACGTTAGTAGGTAATTTAGTAATTTTGTAATTTAAAATCTTTCCATTTTACATCATTATTAAACAGCATTTATCAAGTGTCAGGCCACATTTCATATTATCTGTTATACTCATGGTCATGTTAGCAAGCTAACATTGTCAGTCAGTTCACTCAGTTACTGGGTTTAAATATTTAGCAACAGATAAATACTACGTAAGAACTAGTTTGTGTGGTGTAGTTATGCATACATTTCCACTTAGTAAACACTTGTGTTATAACTCGGCTTGGTCTTGCTCAAAGGCTCTTCCAAAGAGGGGGAGAGTATATTGCACTATTGAGGAATCAAACCCAGGTATTATGGATGTGAATCATGCATGAAACCACTATACCTGTAATGGAAACAGTTATTATAAACAGGTAGGATGTTTACAAATGTTTCAGTTGTTAAACTGACTACTTATATCCTAATGAATGTTGGAGTGTCAATATGCATGCAAACAAACTAACAGAGAGGGAGAGGCAGACAGAGCAGACAGCACATCTGTCAACGGCCTGATGACAATAATAAGTCATCTACTTTTTCAGGTTCATAAACAACTTCCCATTATTAAAGACTGCTGTGATTCATTGTGGGCTGCGGTCTGCAGCTCATCGCAGCCAAGTGTTTTATGCATGCATTGTGCTGAAAAGCTGTGTGTGGCATAGTTTCCAGCAGCCTGAGCCAAACATCTGTCAATTCATCTTACACTTCCTAATGAACTTTTAGACTTTGTCTCTTTCATCATCAGGTGGTTGCACCTCGTCTTGGACACTGCTGGGTCAACACTGGGCACGGATCCTTCTTTAAAGCCAAAACTATGCTTTATAGGATCATTCTGTTACAGACACATACGTACGTTTTTGTTTGTAGAAAACTGGTGCAGTCTATGTGTCCCTGGATCGGCATTCATCCATTGTTGCCTACCACAGTGTCGATATGGGATACTACCATTAGGGGTCAGACATTTCCAAATTCTACCCATAGTGTAGAATTAATAACCAAATAAATCAAATCATTTCTCCTTTACATTAAAATATTACTTTCATATATTGTCACATATGCACTTTTTCTAACATGTGAGTAAATATTTCCGTAAGACGTGCCATGCCTTTAACTTCTTTAGTAAAAGTCATGTTAGGTATCCCTTGATCAAGTAGCTGTTAGAGGCGCTGAGCTTTCAAACAACGTGTTAACACGCCTTTGTCAGGGCCGCACAGATGACGACGAGTGAGTGACACTTTTTGTCTAAGTCTGCCTCAGAGGGGAAGTGATGCAACGTCGAGCCAGGAGACTCAAAAAAAACAACACAGGGCCGAAAATCAAAGAGGCTGGGCGTTTGCTCAAACAAGCCGTCCTGCCTCGCTGACAGACAAGGTGCTTCAGTGGAGGAGCCGTGAAAAGGTCTTAAAAGTCTCTCGGTTTGGTGTCACTTCTCCGGTGTCACTCACACACACACACATTCATGTGTTTCAAAATGGCTTCAGTGTTGATATCTTTGTGTGCACAAGCCAGAGCTTCTGGGGGCGAATGTGAACAAGTTCCCCAGCTGCTCGTCTACGTAAATGGCTGTGTGTGGTGGATTTCCATTTTATGACTCAAACATAAATTATAGATAGAGATTACAAAACATCACATCACTCAAGGTATCTTAAAACACATGTTACCACTGAGAAACCCAACAACATCAAGCGTTAGAACAAAAGTATATGAATATTTTAGCTCTCTGGAGGTCTGTTGTTGTTGCTCAGCTGGGACAAGACAGCTGGCCCCCGTGCTATGCCCTTACATCGGATCCCCTTATTACAGAGAATCCCAGCAGTAATGGAAATAACCTGTCGTCCCAGGCCAGGTAGCTCGACAGGCCCATAAATCAAACCGGTGTTTGGGGAGGCGAGGGAGGCGGGGTGTCGCGGGAAGAGTGGGTAGAAGAGAAAAAGTAAGGTAAAGAGAAGTAGGGAGGAGTTTCCTGTCCTTGTTGACAGGCTCAAACGAGGCTTGAGCAAACAGGCTCTTCAAGGTGTGAGGAGCTCAGACAGACAAGCAGGTAGACAGGTAAGCAGGTAGATGCAGGGAGACTGGCTGAGAAACTTTAAAGTAGTTCATTTGCAGCTTATGAAAATAAAAAGTACCCTAGCAACAGCAGCATAACAGTAATGGATCCAGACATGCTTTTTTTTCTTGTTACATTTCTTTCTTTCTTTCTTTCTTTTTATTTTTCTGGTGCACAGGGTGGGTGGGGTTTACTTCATCAGCATGGTTCAGGTAGTGGGATGGGAGGGGTGGTGCTGTTCACAGAAAGTAGCCTCACAGAAAGCCTCAGTTGTTCCCAGCCCATGACAAATCCGTCTTTGGTCTGAGGGTTTGAGTTACCTGAAGTGTCGTTGTACTACTAGTTATGCTACTACTTTACATACTACTGTACATATGTGACAGTAAAACATTAACTTTTCAGATACAGATGACAAATATGGCAATTACAGGAAGCAAAAATAAAAAAATGTAGGGTAGGCCTAAAAGAGTCATATTCAGATAGCCTATTGCATCTTTTGCAATTGATTAAACAAGACGGCAAGACAGCCATCTGAGCTAAATGCTAACATGCTAACGCAGTCACAATGCTAACATGCTGATGTTCAGCAGGTATGATGTTTACAATGTTCACTGCCTTAGTTTGACGTGTTAGCATGCTAAAATTTGCTAATTAGCACTAAATACAAAGTACAGCTGAGGCTTATGGGAATCAACCAAAGTTCATCCGGTGGGAGACATGAATGTTTGAACACCAATTCATCCAATAGTTGTTGAGATATTTCAGTCTGGATCAAAGTGGTGGATGGAACAACTGACAGACCGACGTCCCAAGAGCCACAACGTTGCTAAAAAGTTAAATGTGTCTCCATGACAGCAAGAACTAAAACTGTGTGCCGGTCTGATCCGTACAACATGCAGTGCACCACACCAGCTCACTAACCTCAGAGCTTTTGCAAATTGTTTGGTTGCTCATAATTAGCATACACACACAAACTCCTCAGTGGTTTGCTTAGAAACAATTTGTCAAAGAGAGTCTTGTGGCATCATAATAATCCAAAGCCTCTCTTGAATTAGTTTTACTTGGTCGGGATTTGGGTGATTTGTCTCTGTAAAGGGGTTAAATTCCTTGTGGTCCTCCTGAGTTATGACTGATTGGGTGTCTAATTATGATCTTGCAAACTGAAAGGGGGTGGAATCTCTGTGATCTCTATGGTTTACGCTATTATGATGTTTCATTGCTGTGTAATGGAGTCAGAGAACAAAAGTCAAATGTTTAAAAAAAGAAATGATCTTCTGACAGCAGTGTTTTAATCCTGGTGACAAAACCTGCAGTGTTTTGTGATGGAATCAAGGCCAGAAGCAAGAAGAAACACATCCCATCTCACATCCTACTGCACTCTTAGAAGCAACACTGTACCTTCATGCAGAAGAAATTAAAGGCAGTTCACCATCACAAAGAGACAGTCTTTAGCCCACAAAATACAGGGTTTGTACAAAGTCTTGAAAGTTTGGAAAATGCTTAATTTTAACCATTATGTTTTCAAGGTTAGGAGGATGCTTGAATTTGAGTATACTTGTTGAAAAATGCTTGATTTTCAACATAATAAAGGAAAGTTCTGGAAATTAGGAACTTCCTGATTCCTAATACGAAGCATTAAATAATCATGATCAAAACATACAATCAAAGTTAATATGAATAGTTGGTAAAATAAACAAAGTGAGAATATACATTGATTGCCGTGGGTGTAAAGGAATTCTGTAAATGTTATCTTTCGCAATTGCACTTACAGTAACAATTTAACTGTGATGATAAAGGCTTCGAAAGTTTTTTTGGTTTAGGTACCTTGAATGTGCTTGAATTTTACTCTTAAAAAGCTGCACGAACCCTGAAAATGAAGCCTGGGCAGATGACAAAATGTATGTCACAGGGATTCATGTGACACAAAAAGTGCAAATGCCAATGCCACTTGACGCTTTACTTGTGGTTGCAACACCTTTCAGCTGCAGATGTCTGCACGGAGCATAACTTGAGAGGTCACTGATAGTGTCTCAAAAGTGTTACGCCATTTTATTTGAAGCTATCAACAAAAACATGACCTACATTGACTAATACAAAGCATTACATATGTATAAATAATTGTTAGTTTTCTGGTTGTGTATGCACGGATGAATCTAATCCAACTGTGAGGATGATCTGGCAGAGATGTTATGTTTGAGAAAAATCCAGAGGGAAGCCACTTAGAGACCTGCATTTATCACTCCCATTAGTAAAAACCCACTGAGGAAAACACGGTGGGTACCGAGCACAATGGCGCAATTGTTTTTCTGGGGCAAGGGAGGATAATATAAAGTGCTGTTAATATTCACATATATCTGTTACCGGTTTGGATTGCAGGCTTCTCCTCCTTTCCAGGAGGGCTCGTTTAGCGCCGAGCCCTGGGGGGAACAGGTGGATTTTAGGTGCGTTCTCTCGCTGCGTCTGCACAACACCACACACACCGGGAGACAACATCGCAGAATGGACGGCATAGTTCAAATGTTTTTAATTAGCTTGTAATAGTGCCTTTGTGTCCCAGATCTGCGTCATTAGCATACCTCATGAGTCGGAAATGGGCGATTATGTTCCATCATGCCACCCATCGATGTTTTCTTTGGGCATGCGGTGCGATGTGTGCTTGGCAGGGGTGCCAGTTTCTGCATTTCAACACAAAGCATTTTGTTTTAGTGCTAATTACATGGCAGGCAAAGGCAGATGGGCCCTGTTTCTTCCTCCCCTCTGCGGGTGACAGTTATTGACAATCGGCCCTGTCTAGCCATAATGTGCCTGAGGCACTCAATCAACCACTTCCAACATAAACATTGCAGGGAGAGGAGATTCAAATGGGGCATATTTTACCCTGACAACTGTAACTATGTTCAACAAATTAGTCCCAGAATCCCTGGGTGTTTACACTACTTGAAATGAAAGAGATTGCCTTTCCTCTGACTGACAGTAGAGATCCTTCAGATTTGGTGTTTTGTTTTCATTGCCGCGGTTGTGAATGGGCACAGCGGATGACACCCACTCCAAGATGCCAGTCGGATTCTCCAGATCTGATGTGTGTGTGTGAATGTGTGTGATTGCCAGAGGGTCAAATTGTATTTGCAAACGGTTCTTGGCATTTGTTCGAGCCTGTATCGCGTTCCAGATTTACTGCACAATAAATCTGAACAATTTGACTGCTGTCAGTTTTGCAGGCGATTACAGAAAGTTTATTTTTCCAATTATTCCGTGAACATTTTAATCTACTGTCACTCCTCTCCCCTAAAATATTCCGAGTCTGTTTTATGCTGTGTGTTAGTGTTTCTGAAGCCAGGATCAAAGATCAGCACCACAGGTCTTTTTAAACCCAAACATTTAGTCGGTGTCTTTCCCTGTTGAGTGACTCTCAATCTTGTGTGAAAATGGTTGGAAGGGTCAGCGCCTGTGAGTGACCCTTAGCTATTTCCTCGCTCCTCTGATTGTCCCACGTCTGCATCCAACACTTAGTCACACCAGCTTCAAAGGAGGCAGCTCGTCACACCCCGCACATCAAAGACCCACCGTCAACATCCGCGCCAGTCAAACTGTACGAGTGAGAGAATTCATACGCACCTTGTAAAAGGACCCACAGATGTCACATCCTCTTGTACCTACCTAATGGACCAGATGTGACACAGACAATGTTGCATTGGTCCTTAAAGATTCAATTCAGTTGAGTTCAGTGAATTGGGGGCACTTTTCATATAGAGCAGGTCTAGACCGTACTCTTTATACTTACAGAGACCCAACAATTCCCACCATGAGCAGCACGAGGAGACAGTGACAAGGAAAAACTCCCTTTTAACAGACAAAGAGACGAGGAGGAAAGAGAACATACAGTAGTACAGTACAGTTCCACATAGAGATGTAAAGTAATGGTTGGCCTGTCACCATAACTACTTTTGCGATAAACAATATTAGTGTCATTTCAAGGCAATTTTATGCCACTGATATAATTATAATAGCATAATAATGCAAGTACACCGTTTCAAAGAGCAATGAACTTTTAATTCTTAAGAATATCCATACATTGGAGTTGGAATGAACATAAATAAAATAAAACCAAAGCAAAACAATACCGTCCCGTTACTGTTAATGGGCTCTCCGCTCTCATTTAATGGCTTAAACCCAAAATGTTCCCACACCGGAGCTGTGGAGTGGGCTTTGAAACTATTTGGACTTATTCTTCCAAACTTTCTGGCTGGAGTTATGCAGTCATCACGAAAAAAACACCTATTATTTAGCCTCGAGTAACACCGGGTTCAGACGTGCAAGCAGTAGCCTGGCTGTGAGATTTGCCCAGTCCACCTGGGAAATGAACTGGCAACCGTCAGGCTGCAAACCAGCTATTAAGGGCAATTTATAAGGTGTTTACATTCAAGTGCAGACAGAAATATTTTGGAATCCTTACAAGAAGGCATAAAACATTTTATCAGTTGTTATTAAAGGTAAATAAAGTATTTGAAAGTGCTATGCAGATTAGTAAGAGGTCATTAAAATGTATAAATTAAGAAGAATTTGGGCTTGCAGCATTTTAGTGGAGCACATCCTGATTTTGTCATGTCATTACACACCCAAATCTTTCCTGCTGCAAGAGACACTGATCACCACAATTTACAGTAAACAAGGCCTTACTGCAACATTGACAGCTCACAAAATTCTTCAGGCGATTGTCATGCCATATATCATACTGTCAAATATCCCTGAGGAGCCTCAGCTTTCTCTTTAAACCCTGTATCTCTTCTGTAATCTGTCCCTTAAACCCAAAAGCCCAAAAATATATATTTTTTAAAGGTAGGACCAAGAAAATAAGGGGAGGCAAAGATACAAGGAGGGAGAGAAGAGGGAGACAGAAAGAGAGTCAGAGAGAAGAAACAGTGGCTCCATGTACAGCCGCCTCAATTAAAGCATTGACAGCTTCCAATAGATTCATCTTCCTTAGCACTGACAGCTGCTCTAAACCCTGTGAATACCTCCAGGCTGAGACACACACGCAGGCCTCCACCCGAACACAGCGGAGGTGTCGGACTGTCAGAGGAGCACCGTGAGCTGTTTTGTTGGCCTCAGATCTCGTGCTTTAGTAAAACACCGGTTTTCTGCCTTTGCTCTCAGGAGTTTGGAAGTTGCTCACATGAGCTGGAGCGCAGGTGGTCCGACATTCTGCCAAGGTGATCTGAATCTGAATCTGCGTAAATTACAGCGTCTCAAAACCTCACTTTCACGACATGTTCAGACGAGGCTCGCGGTCGCAGATCATTCTCTCTCTCTCTCTCTTTGTCTGCGTGCTCTTTTTTTTTGTTTCCCTCCTTTTTTTCTCCACCTCTTTTTGTCTTTCTACTTTTGTTGTGCGTCTCACTCTTTCTGTCTTCTCTCTTAACCCCGCACTATTGTTGTTTGGTTTGGTTTGATCTGTATTTTTATTTCTTTTATGTTCTCATTTTTGTAGCCATTTATATAAACCACTGACCTATTGCATTGCAAAAAGGTCAGGCTCATTTCTGCCCCTTCTGTTAAAATAAATATGATATATTCTTTCCAATGAGTAAAGTAGCATGTAAGGATGTGAGCATTTTGGACAGTTTTTATACTTAAACAGTTCAGTACTGTCTGTGGATGAATATGTATGTTGTATTTCTAATCCACAGACCAGCAGAGTTAATGTCACTGCAGTATAGCTGCACTATGGTGGTAACAGTAAACAGTAAACAGTCTTGAAAGTTTGGTGCTTAATTTTAACCGTTATGTTTTCAAGGATAGGAATGTGCTTGAATTCAAATACACTCCTTAATCTGGTGTTTCATCATTGACACGATCACTCATGTAAACCAAAAATCTTTGAATATTTAAAATGAAACCATCCTGTCGTCATATTTGTTTGTTGTCTCCTGGCATTTATAGTAACAGTTTAGTCACAATTTCGTTAGTAGGTGATGATAAAGCCATGACAGTGTGGAATTTCTTGGTTTAGGTACCTTGACTGGTTTAGGTGCTTGAAAAGTGCTTGGATTTTACTCTTAAAAACTTATACAAACCCTGAGTAAAGTGCAATATAAAACACTGGAGAGGATATTCAGCCCTAGATTTGACTTCTGAAAATGTTGAAAAGGTCGATGATATTTAACTCAAGACTGACCATTCACCTTTATGGAAGTAATGGGGATTTAATTTTTAAAAAGATTAAAAGCAATCAAGCATCTACCAGTCTAAATATTGACTCCCAAACTAGATCAGTGTATTTTGTTTTATTGCACACAATATTGTTCATTTGACTATTTATGCAATTATTAGTTATTTATTGCAGAATGTGACACAAAGTTTTAGCGTGCATTACAACTTTCTTTTCACATTGAGGACATTCTTTATCATCTTTTGGTGAAAAATCTTTTGTCATTTCTCTTCCTCGCTATTCCATTTGGAAACATCATAAAATACTTGGATAGAAACCCTTTTTACTCCATTTAGTTTACTCTCTGTCAGAATGGGAATCGATGGCTTACTGTAATTGTAATTTCAGACAGGACACTTGAGTAATATAAAAAATATAATTCATTAAGCTAATAACAATAATGTAAACATGGCAAAAGCAACTTCATACATACATGTCTAGTACATCTGTTAATGCCACGCATAATATAAAATATTCATGCCTTCTTAAAAGTTTTTTCTCAACCTTTTTCTGTTCCCAAGTCTCCAATTTTGGACCTTGAGATATTTTGCTGTAACATCTTTCCAGTAAAGTTCTGTTGTTTATTTAGGGATTAATTTTTATTCCCCCCCGAGGTAATTACAGGTACATCTCGTCTTATTTTCTCTATGAATGTGTTCTGAACTCCTTCGTTGTGGGAATGTGAGCAGCCAGTTTTCAGGTCTGTGGGTTTGTCGCACGTTCTCACCCTGCTCTCTGGATGTACAAACAAACCGTGCGCAGATGGGGACAAAAGGCAGGCTTATGGGCAAGGCGAGGAGGAGTCAGGTGGATCAAGGAGCGATGTGAGAAAGGTGGAATCTCCCGGCGATCCTCCTGAGACCACCACCAGGAAGAGAAATGTCAGATTTATAGGATTCAGCGTTCTCCTGGGAAACAAGGAGGCTTTGACGCACTCACATACAGTACCGGCTTTCACACACATTTACTGGGGAAAATGGAATAACTAATAGTAGGTAGATGCTTTTACACTTTTTACCAGTGCTGAGAAAACAAGCTGATGGATTTCACACATGCAGGCATATTCAAACTTGTACAGTCACACAGTTCCTGAAAAAAGAAATCTGTCTGGAATAGCTGACATGCTGGAGGCATATGATTATGCAAATGACCAAAAAAACACACATTCTCACAAATTCACAGATAAACTACAGGATTCAGAAAATGGGAAATATTTTCACCCATGTTCACATATGAAAACTTAAGTGTCTGGTTCCTTTCTTCTTCTTTTTAAAATGTAATTTTATTTATCACGTAAAACGGATGTATGATTGCATTATTTATATATTACATTTTTCTATCAAAATAAACGACTTTATCCAGAAAACAAAGAAAAACAAAATGTCTAACACATTTACAGCATAAGCATTATATATTTTAAGGTGTTTTCAAAACTGATTACCTGAAGATTAATCATCATCTTCCTTGCTTTATCTTTCTTTATATTTTCTACTTACTATGTTTATTGTTATGCACCAATATACCAAGGCAAATTCCTCGTATGTGAAATCCTCTTTGGCAATAAACTTGATTCTGATTCTGATTCAGCCCTGAAGTCAAGATTACGGTTAAAAGCACCATAATTATTTTTTATGGTTTCCCATAGGGGGAAAAAACAAAACGTACACACCTTTAAAAAGTGCCTGTATTTTCCAAACTGAAAATATAGGCTGTCGTGTTTTTCAAATGGCTTCGGGAGAAATATGAGTGTGAGGATGGCAGGTCTGTGGGACCCCGGCCTGAAGTAAGAAGAGAGATTAGAGAGATTACAGTTAAAGAGTATCTCGTCCTGTGTGGAGCCCCTCCTAAACACCAGCTCCCATCAGATGGGCCCGGACTGATGGAGGAAACAGCAGAGATTATACCCGTTTAACAGTAATCCCCCTCCTCTGGAGCAATGCCAGCACAGAGCAGAAGACCACCACTCGACTGGAGAGACAAAGAGACAGAGAGAGGTGGAAACTTTCAAACAGTTAATGATGATTTCTGTTGTTCTGCATTATTTAAAAGCTGCATGAGGCAGCTTTATTGGCAGCAAACTGGAAGAATAATCCACTGATACAAATACGTGAACTCCAACACAGAAATCCTGCACATTTTGTTGTTCTGTTTTATGAAGCTTTATACCACAAAAACATCAAGGGATTAGGGAGCTTTGGATTTCAATCCTGACATTTGCCATTTCTCTTTACCTTTTCCAGTACACTTCTTTTAAGGTTTACATCCTTTGCTATAAAGGTTAGTTTTGTTGAGTTTATCTCTGTCTTTAGTCCCTTATCTGAAGGGACTAAAGATAGAGGATGATGTATGTTGTTTCAGATTCATGGATGGATTACTGAACAGGCCTTCCAGGCACAGGCCCAGAGGGTCAGGTGGCCCTTGGGTCAGAGCCATTGTTTAAAGTGACTGTTAACATTTCTTGTTGGAAAGTCACAGGGCTCAGTTTAAACTAGAGATGTCTTTATTGTGTGTGGGTTTTTCTTTTTAATATTGAACAAAATACTGGAGTTTAGGACCAACAGCAGCACCTGAGAGTTCTGGTTCACTTGCAAAATGTCGCTGAAAGAGACACAAATCTACTAAAAACGACACGGCCTGTAGTCGTTTTGTGTTTCTATTTCAGTTTGGCTGTCTTGCTCCTTTTACATGTCTGTGCCCAGGGAACAAAGCCCTCCTTAGCCCACCTAACATGGCCATACAAGCTCAGAAATTCATTTGGGCCTGTATGAGTCTATCATGTCTCAGTAAGGTGGAATGGGAAGCTCCCTAATGCAACTGTTGATCCTTAAGATTATCACACACAACAAAAGAATGTAACTGTAATAGGATTTAAGTCTAAAATATACTATCGGTACTATCACGCTGATTGGGATCAATGGTCGTTTTTGAGACTGCACGTGTAGTTTCTGGTGTCCCTTTTACTTTCTCTTAGTGTTGGTGAAGCTTTATTTACTGTCACTTTTATTTCCAAATGCAGTTTTTTGCACATCACTAAAGTTTGTGTTTATGTGTGACTGATGGCCAATCTGTATATTTTTAACAATTAAATTATATTAAAAATTAAAATTAAGTATTTCCGCGTGTATTATCACAGCTTTTGGCTTGTATGTTTCTTAACTGACAAATAATTGTTTTCTTGCTGTGATCAAAAAAATATGCCTATTTTAAATCAGCCTTTAACATCAAAACATCATAAACTAGTAACCACTTAGATTTAGTCGTAGTCTAGCTTTAGGCCTTGAATTAAAAGAGGAAGAAGCAGTAGCAGGATCAGATCCTGTGTTTTGAATTTTGGTGGTGCACCAAGCGATTTAATGCATTCAGATTATGGACCTTTAATAGAGATCTGACAGTGCTTTATAATAATTGCCTTTAAAATACACTAAGTTAATAATTTAAAAAACAAAACGAAACAGGCCGAGGCCAACGAGAGATCAAGGACATAAACAGACAGACAAACTGACTGACTGATTGACGGATAGAAAGCCTGCCAGACAGACTGACAGGCTTGCTGACTCAGCGTCTGAGAATGAAAGTCAGAGGTTGGAATGAGTGAGTGAGCGAGGGAGGAGAGACATAGAGAAAAACAGAGAGAGAGAGTAATGAAACATTTAGAAAACATAAATTGGAAAATGACTCTGTTAACTCATCGCTAATAACTGGTTCAGTGCCAGACCACACACACGGATGAACAGATATGGATGGCTACACACGTACACACTCGAACACATGTAACAGACAATATACACACACACACTGCATACCTGGCTGGGTGGGCTTGGTTGCTCGAGGCTACAGTTGTAGTTGTAACTCGTCTCCGTGGCAACAACTCAGGTGACAATCTAAAAGTCTGATAAACTGCAGCAGAGCAATTATAAGAACTAATAATCAACACATCAGTCAGTTTATGCTGCTGTACTATACAGTTGTGTAGTAGTTTCTACATTATATATGTATATTACCTGTGCATGGGTAAAAATATATCATGCATGAACTGAAATTCATTACTTAAAATCTATAAAACATATAATACTCATGTCAAGTGGTGCAGAAATTGCTTTGAATGTTGTTTGTGAATTACTCACAGATGCTGGATATCCCACTTTACATCTAATGTCTCCGCAGCTAAATTAACTCATCATCATCTCGGTGGATACAGATGTCTTTGTCAGTTTTAACCTGTAATTTCTAACTATTATGTTCTTCCTAACTTGTAATCGCGAGTATATGAGTCATGGCTTAATTGGCGAGAAGTAGGAAAATGTTATAAAGAGATAACAAGTATTATTTCCCCACTTTACAGTAATGCGACCACGTGATCATCATAAGGTCAGACCCCTGGGACATTAGGAAAGGAAGCTCTTAGTAAGCATTTGTGTAACTTTGATTGTCATAATAGGTCTGTTTTCCGAGAAAATAGCCTTAATGATATTAAATTGGCATCCATTGCAATCAATAGGCCGTAACACATTTTGACATGACAAGACATTTGTTCATGTATTTTGCTGTTTAACATTCACTCAGTTTACTTTACATGCTTCAAAGCTAAATATGATCTCTGAAGCAAGTTAATGGAGCAAGCAAACTTTTTCATTACCACTGATGAGCTTGTTAGTTCATATTTTCTAGTAGTACTTGTTTGTACCTGCAGAGGGCAATGCAGGTCTAGAATTCGAAAGTGTCAGACCTGTGCTGTTTTCTGTCTCTGTGTGTCAGTGGTAGACCGTCACAGACTTTAAAACAGACTCCATGGCTTCACTGGCAAAAATTTAACACAACATATTGTAAGATAATCCACAAAAGACATACAACTCACTCAGTAACACACTATATATTGTCTGTAATCTGGCCGACATACAATAAAATATTAATAAAAACGAATTGTTTTCCAAGGAAGTATATAACTATGTAATGTGTTATTAATTTTAGGGAAAACATGCACAGTGTTCAGTTGGTACAGTTCCAATTATTTAATTACAATTATAATGTAATATAGAGGGTCTTTTAGTCAATACACAGCAGATCACTTATAAAGTCTACAAACTATACTCTAACTCTGAAATATCAGAACATAATTTCTACTTAAAATGATATTGATTTTTTTATAGGAAACCTCATAGGAAATTATACGAAAATTAGGGATCCATAAAATGAAGCGTAAACATGATGTCTTGCTTCAGATATTATTACAGTATGTGACACATAGGGTTGACTAACGCAGGCCAGAACAATCAAAAAGTCTTTTGACATGACTGAAATTTAATCACACTGAACTACATTTTATGATTATGCTGGCAAGGTTTCTCCAATTCCTTTACGTGGTTTTTCCAGATTAGTGACAATTTACAGTAGCATCTGTGCATGAAGTAACAGAAAGAAACTCAGACCAGTTACATTTATATCACACTGAACCAGGAAGCCATTTATTGTAGATGGCGCTCTTATACAGTCGTAGGTACAGCAGCTACACATCCTGCCCAACAACATTTTGAATGGACACATCAGAGCTTCCGATCATGTGACATTTTGATTATGGGATGGTCTCCAAACCCACCAGAAACTAAAAGTCTAAAAATATTGTGTATGTAAACCTACAACATGGTCATTAAGAGCACAGGGTTCATTTTTTGAAAGTGCTGTGTATTTTCTTTGGAGCAAAGCAACACAGAGACTTATTCACTCTATACGCAGTACATCAAAAACCACAGGTACAAGCTGCACAATGTGGTGGCAGTGGGAAAAAAGTAAAGGTTGACAGGACATCCAATATAAACTAATCACAGAAACAAAACAACATTGGTACATTTCCCTGGATAAAATATTTGACTTCTAAATCTCTCTTCCCCTGTACCTCCACCCCAAATATAATCAGCCAGACAAAAAAGTTCCAGACCGAGGGAAATATTTCTTTGCAAGTTCGCAGCGGGATTAATCTGTCCAAACACCAGCCAGCAGGAGTCTCAGTTAAACAAACATTTCTCAGAGCTGCTCTGGAAGCAGAAACAAATCCATGGGTTGAGTTCTGTGCAAGAAGCACGGTTTGTCTGGACAAGTAACATCAAACTGATGCCAAGTTAAAAGACAAAAGGTAAAGACAGGTGGAAGTAAGGGTGTAATGTTTATTTCAAGACATAGTGGGAATTGTTCACGACACTACAATTATAGTCTTACCAGTGTGAGCGCTTAGACACTGCATATAAAACCCTTTGGCAAGTGACATCCTGACCTGAACTAAGAGACATGTTAGCGGTTGTGCTTCAGCTGAGTTGAGAGCTTTATGAGCTGCATCATCTCTGACACAGAGAATAATTAGGTTCTGTTGCAAAATTAGCTTTAACATGTCAGCATCATGTTTGAAAAATATATTTTATTTGCATCTGTGTGTTCTTTGGTGGGTTCAGATAGGAAGATGAGGTTCCCTCTCTGGATGCTCCGGGGTCCCGGTGAAATAAGTTATCAATCTTTTGCTGTGTGGTTCTGTTCATGTCTGGGCTTTTTCCTCTTTGTCAGAAGGTGCTGAAGACAGTGAGAAAATTCCCTTATATCACCTACAGTATCAGTATGCACTGACCCAATATGTTTGCAAATAATGCTGAATAAGTTATATTACCTTTTTGATGAGTCAAAAAGACTATAGATCGACTGGACTGGACTGCACAGACTGTCATTTTAAACCCAGGTCACTGAAAGCCATGTTAGTTTGCAGACTCCACACCTCCAAAATTTGTTTTGCCACACAGTCAAACTGACCTGATGATCATGATCATGATCATTTAATGCAACAGGTATTGTTTGTTAGAGATATAAACCACATCGTAGTTGGATTACATTCTTGCAATGTATTTTTTGCAAAAAAAAAATACAAATAGGAACATTGTCCATCAGCAGCAGCCTGTATTTTGAGGTCTCATCCAAGATGCTAAAACGTCCAATATACAGTATTTTTCACTTCTTGTAAAATGATATCAATAACATGCTTTGTTTGTGCACAACATACAGTGCAATAGACAAACTTATCATTTGATAATTAAGATTCTGTGACCTGCTGTAACTGCAAAATATGTCAAATGTACTGATTTGTTCCAGATGGACTGTGTTTCATGGTTTCCTGCTGGGGTGGGGTGGGG